>PVIW01007585.1:0-42119 GCA_004026585.1 Noctilio leporinus
TGAGAGGCAACTGCACATTGATGTTTCACTCCCTCTCTTTCTCCCTCCCTTCCCCGCTTTCTAAAAATAAATAAATAAAATCTTTAAAATATCTATCTAAAATTGGATAAGAGGGAGCAGTTGTTTAATGGGTACGGGGTGTTTTTCAGGAATGATCAAACTAGAAAGAGGTGGTTTTGCACATAGTAATGCACTCTATACCACTAGATCGTACACTTTAAGATGGACAATATGTTTTACCTCAATTAAAAAAATTGAATCCAACAGTTTCAGTTCTGGATGCTTACCCCAAGGAAACAAAAACACTAATTTGAAAAGATGGCTGCACCCCTATGTTCATGGAGGCATGTTTACAATAGCCCAGACGTGGAGATTCCATGGGTGGCTCCTGCACACGCGAAGAGGCAGGAATTTATTCAATTCCAAAATTGAATAAATAAATAACATCTCATAATAAGAAAAATACATTGTAACCATGTGTGCTGGGGGATAATAACTTACTATAGCGATAATTTTGTGACATATACAAATATGGAAACATTATGTTGTGCACCTGAAATTAATATAGTGTTATATTAATTGTACCTTAATGTAAAAAATTCTGGCAACCCTTACCCACACCACCCCTCTCCAATTCTGTGCTTTGTCAGACTCTGGCCTACAATCTGGGGCATCTACCTGGGAACCTGGACAATTCTCACTGCCTGGGCAGTTCACACCTATCAGGTGGGAACATGGTCCAACATTCAACTACAGACCCTAAAAACCCTTCTCTGGGTCCTCAGGGGTTGCTTGGAAGTAGGGGTCTCTTTATTAATTCAGTGATCTTTGGACTCATTCATTTATTTAAAAAAGAGGCAAAGGAGGGGAGCGGTTTAGTCAAGGAACCAGTATAAATGACCCATGGACATGAACAACATGTGGGATTGACTGTTGGAGACAGGATAGGGAGGGTGGGGCACGGGAGAGCAGTGGGGCAAAAATGGGATAAATTGAATACAAGAACATACATTTAAAAATACAGTTTTACCTTTTAAGAGTATTTATTTATTTATTTTTAGAGAGAGGAGAAGGGAGGGAGAAAAGGAAGGAGAGAAACATCAGTGTTGCCTATTGAAAACCCCCAACTGGGAACCTGGCCTGCCACCCAGGCATGTACCCTGACGGGGACTCAAACCAGCAACCATTTGGTTCGCAGGCCAGCAGCCAATCCACTGAGCCACACCAGCCAGGGCTCATTCATTTTCATTCATTAGATAGATACCTAGTCAATATGTATCAGATTAGGTCCTGGCCCTCAGACTGTGCAAAGCCTGTGTGAGCGAGGAGATGGGAACAGATCAGACACAGAAACAAACTATAATGATATGCAACATTTACCCTGGTTATGTGTACTCAGTGGAAGATGAAATAAATCAGAGAAAACAAGTACCATATGATTTCACTTATACGGGGAATCTAAAAAACAAAATAACAAACAAACAAAATAGAAACAAACCCATATAGACAGAGAAGAAACAGATGGTTGCCAGATAGAACGGGTTGAGAGTTTTGGGTGACGGGATTAAGAAATACAAATTAGTAATTACAAAACAGCCATGGGTGTGAAGTACTGCATAGGGAATATAGTCAATAATATGGTAATAACTATGCTGCCAGGTGGTCACTAGACTTACCAGGAGGAATCACTTCATAAGTTGTATAAATGTCTAACCACTATGCTGTATACCTGAAACTAATATAATATTGAATGTCAACTGTAATTGACCAAAAAAAAAAAAAAAAAGATGGAATTAAATATGCCTGGGGGAGAGAAATAACTTCTGAATAGTGAGAAGGAGGAGGGATGGAGACAGGAGGGGAGGAGGCAGGGGAGGGTGAATTCCTGAGAGGGCAAGGGTACCCCAGGATTAAAAACACCTGGCTCAAAGGGTCACTGCACGTGGCTCTTGGGAAATGGAGTGAGCAGAGGATGAGCTCAGAGCAGGTGATGGGGCCAGACTGTGAAGGGCACATGAAGAATTTGGAGCACCCAGGACCAGTGCTCTAGGAATGCCTTGAAGTTGCGTATAAAATTGTGTGTGATCCTGGCTGGTGTGGCTTAGTGGACTGAGTGCTGGCCTGTGAGCCAAAGGGGTCTCTGGTTCAATTCCCAGTCAGGGAACACGCCTGGGGTGCAGACCAGATCCCTGGTTGGGAGCGTGCAAGAGGTAACCACACATTGGTGTTTCTCTCTTTCTCCCTCCCTTCCCCCGTCTCTGAAAATAAATAAAGTATTCTTTGAAAATTTTGTGTGCCTTTTTCTGGGGAGGGTCCTCAGCTGCTATCACATTCTCAGAGGGGTCTGTGTCCCAAAAGCAGTTAAGAAGTTGTTACCCATGCTGGTTATGGTCACCTTCCCCCAGCTGTCTGGGTTCCAGCCAGGCCCAGCGCCTCTCCCTCCACAGCGCAGTGCTGCGGGAACCACCTGTCCTCCACCTGGCTGCTCTCACACCCTCCCCACTCATGGCTCCCAGGAGTCCTTACTACCTGGGCCACCTGACATTCAGTCACCATCATTTGGCTCCCTTGTTTGAGTCTGGGCTTCTCCTCCAAAGAGGGCCATACCCACTGCCTCCCACTCCCTACCTGCTCTAGTCTTGCGTTCCTTCTCCTGAAACAGCTCTCAAATGGCACTGATGAGTGATGAACCATGTCCCAGGTGCTAAATCTGAAGTCACCTCAGGGTACTGTCTCTTCCTCCACCTCCTCTGCCTCATCCTCTGAAAAGTGATTCTTTCTTGACCTACCTGACATTGCACCTGCATGTCTGGAATCTCCTACTTCTAAGATCACTTATCTGCTATTTCTCTTTCTGGCTTTTCTGTGTTTTTCCTCACCTTAAAAAAAAAATGTGTGTTTTACAAAATAGGTAATGCATTCATGTGGGGAAAAAAGTCAAACAAAACAAAGGAATATACAGTGAAAGTTACTTCTCCCTCCCCTGATTTTAAATTCCCAAAATTTCTCCCCAAGGGTAACTGTTATTACCTCCCTTTGAAATCTATCCAGGACTGTGAATCCCACTAGTTATATGTGACGATTGAGCCCTTAAAATGTGGTTAGCTTGAATTGAAATGTGTTGTAAGTGTAAAATACATGCCAGATTTCAAAGACTTAGGACAGAAAAAAGAATATAAATTATGTCATTAATGATTTTTAAATATATACTTATAACTTAAGCTAGAAAAATATTAAAAAAAAAGATTCTATTTATTATTTTCTGAAAGAAGGGCAGGGAGGGAGGGAGAAAGGGAAGGAACCATCAATGTATGGTTGCCTTTCACCTGCCTCCAGCTGGGGACCTGGCTGGAGACCTGGCTTGCACCCTGGTTATGTGCCCTGGCTGGGAATTGAACTAGCAACCTTTGGGTTTGCGGGCCAACACTTATCCACTGAGCCACCAGACAGAGGTAGAAAAATATTTTTAAAATATTGATTATGGCCCTGGCTGGTGGCTCAATAGAAAGGTGGCAGCCTGCAAACCCAATGGTCGATGGTTCGATTCCCAGCCAGGGCACATAACCAGGTCTCCAGCCAGGTCTCCAGCCAGGTCCATAGCTGGAGGCAGGTGAAAGGCAACCCTACATTGATGGTTCTCTCCCTCTCTGCCTCCCTCCCTTCCCCTCTCTCTAAAAATAATAAGTAAACTCTTTTAAAAACCCTAAAACTATATATTGATTAAATGTTAAAAATACTATTTTGGATGTATTGGGTTAAATAAAATATATTAAAATTAACTTCACCGTATAAAAATGTTTTATTTATTTTTTAGAGAGGGGAAGGGAGGGGGAAAGAGAGGAAGAGAAACATCACTGTGGAAGAGAAAAGTCCATCAGTTGCCTCTCACATGTCCCCACTTGGGGACCTGGCCTGCAACTCAGACATGTGCCGTGACTGGTAATTGAACCTGTGACCTAAAGGGCTTGCAGGCCAACATTCACTCCACTAAGCCACACCAGCCAGGGCTCACCGTTTTAATTACATGGTTTATATTTATGGCTAACGTTATAATATATTGGACAGCACTATTTTAGAGCTTCGTTTATAAGCATATATGTATATATGTATTCCTTGAAAAACACAATACACAAATAGCATAGTATGCAAACTTTTATAAATTTCTTTTTGTACTAGCCATCTCAAAGATTATATCATATCAGTTTATCTAAGTCTGCCTCATTCTTTGCAATGTCTGCATAACATTTATGTAACCAGTACTCTAGTGATGAGCTCAGTTGGTTGGAGTGTCATTCTGATATGCCACGGTTGTGGGTTCAAACCCTAGTCAGGGCACATACAAGAAGCGACCAATGAATGCAGATAAGTGGAATAAGTTGATGTTTCTCTCTCTCCCTTCCTTTTTCTTCCTAAAATCAATACATAAAAGATTTTTTAAAATCTCAGATGTGGATACATTTCTGAGCTGCAAAGTCCTCAGAATTCACCAGTTATTTATTGATTTCACCTTTTCTGAACTCCCATGGGTCTATAATAGGTTCACAGATGAGCAGATGGGGTCTCTGGCCTTGAGGAGCTCACAGTGGAATAACAGACTGGTGTGCAAATAAGTGGCTAAAGTCAGGCACTATAGCAAGAGTACATGCTAAACGCAGTACTTACAGATAATGAAACTGAAGTGGCATCTATGGTCACTGGTATGGATCTCTTTAGAGTATAAGGTTTTTTTTTTAATTTTTAAAAAAGATTTTATTTATTATTTTTAGAGAGAGGAGGGAAGGGAGAAAGGCAGAGAGGGAGAGAGACATCCATGTATGGTTGGCTCTTCACCTGCCTCCAGCCACAGACCTGGCTGGAGACCTGGCTGGAGACCTGGTTATGTGCCCTGCCTGGGGAATCGAACCAGCGACCTTTGGGTTTGCAAGCCAGCACCTTAGCCACTGTGCCACCAGCCAGGCTTCAGAGTATAAGCTTTTGAGAGTCAGGATCCAGCTTATGTTTACATCTGTTAGAAGTTTGAGCTCCCTCCTTCGGCACTTCAATGGATAGTAGTCATCATGACATTAAGAGTCACGGAAATACTCATTTCCACACCTGATCTGATTTAAATATCCTAACAACCCTTGAAGTAGGTTGCTGCCACCTGACCTCAGTGTTCTGCCTACCCCCACGCCAACCATGGAACCTATGTCTGTTCCACTCGTCTGGCCCCCAGCCACCAGTGCTGCCTGGTAGAGTGTGACCAGGGAGCCAGGCGGAGTGCCCAGGGCAGACAGCTTATTGGCTGGTTAAGGGGTTATTGGAATCCAGAATTCAGGCTCAGATGCTAACTCTCCCACTATTGCCCGTGTGACCTTGAGCAATGCAGTTTATTTCAGCGGTCTCATCTGAATGAGTCCTAATGATGGTCCCTAAATCAGAGATCTTGAGGCGTGAAGAGACAAAGCACATGCAGTGCTTAGACTGGGACCTGGCCCATTATAAATTTCCAAAGACAGAGGCTGTGTTCGTGCAGCTGCACACATGATTTTATACAGAATTGTGGCATCAGGCGCTGAAGCCTGGGAGCACCTCTTTTGTTACATTGTCCTTCATTTCTAAGCTCTTGTCTACCAAACACATTTTCGTCAGACAGTATAGTCTCACCACAGATTGGAAAAGCTTTAAAAAATAGCTCATGGTGTCCGTGGATGAATGGATAAACAAATTATGGTATATCCATACAAGGAGATGTCGTTAGCCAGCCATAAAAAGAAAAACGTACTGATCCATGCCACAAGGTGGAGGAACCTTGCAAACATTAGGCTAAGTGAGAGAGGTCAAATACAAAAGGTCGTGTATTGCATCGCCCCATTTATATGAAATATTCATAATAAGTATGTTCATAGAGTCAGTTTGGTGGTTGCCAGGGTGGGGGTGGGGGATGAATGGAAAGCGGTTGCTTATTAGGTACGAAGTTCCTTTTTTGGGGTGATGACCATGTTCTGGAACTAGACAGAAGTGGTACTTGCACAATACTATACATGTACTAAATGCCACTGAGTTGTTCACTTTATTTTTTTCTTTTTAAAAGATTTTATTCATTATTTTTAAATAGAGGGCAAGGGAGGGAGGAAGAAAGGGAGAAAAATATCAATGTATGGTTGCCTTTCACCTGCCTCCAGTTGGGGATCTGGTTGGAGACTTGCCTTGCCACCTGGGTATGTGCCCTGACTGGGAATTGAACCTGTGACCCTTGGGTTCGAAGGCCAGTGCTCAATCCACTGAGCCACCAGCCAAGGCAAAGCTGTTCACTTTAAAATGGCTAATTTTGTTATGAGAATTTCACCTCAATAAAGAAAATAACTTGTGGACCACATCCTCCTTCCCAGTTCTCTCTTTGATGACCTTAAGGACTCCAATTAAGACCCTAATTAAAAATGACCAATCCTCCCACCTGCGAACCAAAGGTCGCTGGTTCGATTCCCAGCCAGGGCAACATAACCAGGTTGCATGCCAGGTCTCCAGCTAGGTCCTTAGCTGGAGGCAGGTGAAAGGCAACCATACATGAATGTCTCTCTCCCTCTCTGCCTCTCTCTCTCCCCCTCTCTCTACAAATAATAAATAAAATATTAAAAAAAAAAAAAAAAGACCAATCCTGTCCTGGCTGGTGTAGCTCAGTGGATTGAGTGCCAGCCTGCCAACTAAAGGGTCCCAGTTAGATTCCTAGTCAGGGCACGTGCCTGGGTTGCAGGTTGGGTACCCAGTTGGGGGCGCACAAGAGGCAACTTACACATTGATGTTTCCCTCTCTTTCTCCCACCCTTTCTCTCCCTCTTAAAGATAAATAAAGAACATCTTTTAAAAACAAACAAAACCACCAATCCTTCCACCTTACAAAGAGGGAGCCTAGGTTCTGGGAGGAACGTGGATGGGGAAGTGGGGAGGTTGAGGGTCACAAAGCTGGCTCCAGCTGGAAGTAAAGGAAGTGTTTCAGGCAACAGTGGAAGCTCGCACTTGCTCCTGAGGTTTTTTGTTTGTTTGTTTGTTTTTGTTTTCAGATTTTATTTATTCTTTTTAGAGAGAGGGGAAGGGAGAAAGGCAGAGAGAGAGAGAGAGATCAATGTCTTGCAACCTGGTTATGTGCCCTGGCTGGGAATCGAACCAGCGACCTTTGGGTTTGCAGGCTGGTGCCTAATCCTGTGCCACCAACAAGGGCTGCTCTTGGGTTTTTACTTCACTTTCTGACTCAACCTTGCTGGGTTGATGCAAATGGAGTACATAGAAACTTAATTTGGAGACTGAAGAACCAGCAATGAATTTTAAGGCTCCTCAGCTTCCCAGCTAGTTGGGTGATTTATCTTCCCTCTTTGAGCCTTAGTTTTCTTGTCTATAAAATGTGGGTTAATACAATAAAGAATGAGCCCAGTAGCCGGCACAGGGTGGCACTCAATAAGCCAAGTCTAAAACCCTGGAGTTGCCTTTCATTTCACAATTGTGGTTGAGGAGATTCCCACTTCATCCTGCTTGAACAGGAAGCTCTCCATGGGGACCTCTAACAGTAGCACCTTCCCTCCCTGCTTGCCTTGGCCACACACAGGTCACCCTTGTAGGCTGGGTGGCTGGTAAACCATCACTTGGGCAGAGGCAGCATGGTGGGCAAAAAAAGGTATAGCAGCAAGGACCTGCCATTATGCCACTCAGGCATGTTTCCTGGGTCTCTGGTCAGTGGCTGTCCCCACCCCTGTGCATGACCCACCTCCTGGTTGTCTTGTTTGCCCAGATTGCTGCTCCTTCTTGAGGGGTCTGTTCTGGATCCCACCTACATGGGCTGTGAGCTCCTATGGCTCCATCCTCCTTACCTCTCACTAGCCACTCAGATGAGGACCAGCAGCTGTTCTGTCTTCACTACCTGCCAGGTGGTTTGACAGGTGCTGGGCAGGTTTGCTGGGCTTTTAAAATAAATGTACATCTTTTATTGTTTATGTTATTACAGGTGTCCAAAATTTTCCCCCTTTGCCCCCCCAAGTCCCCCTCCCACAGTCAATCCCCACACTTTTGCCCACGTCCATGGGTCATACACATATATTCTTTTACTTATCCTTCATCTCCTTTCAACTAGTCCCCGCCTCTCCTCTCCCCTCTTACAGCTGTCCGTCTGTTTCATGTTTCTGTGCTTCTATTTTGTTTGTTCATTTATTTCGTTCATTCGATTCCACTTGTAAGTGAGATCATATGGCATTTGTCTTTCACAGACTGACTTATTTCACGGAGCATAACAGTCTTCGGTTCCATCTATGCTGTAGCAAAAGGTAAGAATCCCTTCTCCTTTACTGCTGTGTAAATGTACCACAGTTGTTTTTTCTTTTTTCTTTTTTTTTTTTTTTAATTCATTCATCCACTGAGAGGCACTTAGGCTGTTTCCAGCACTTGGCTATTGTAAATAGCGCTGCTATGAGCATAGGGGTGCATATATTCTTTTGAATTGGTGTTTTGAGATTCCTAGGATATCTTTCCAGCAGTAGAATCGCTGGGTCAAAAGCCTTGCTGGGCCTTTTGATTACAGGGAGCAAATATTCCTTAAACTACATTGAGGGTAAAACATGTGATCTCTCTCTTTATGACCCTCGCCCTGTGTCATTCAGAGAAGGGAAGAGGAAGAAGCAATAGGGGAAGTAAAGGGGCAGAGATATATATATTTCTGTGACTCTGATGACACAGCCAAGGCACGTGGGTGGTGGAGCCAGACAGCCTGGGTTCAAATTCCAGCTTTGTAACTACTAGCCTATGTGACCAAGGGCAGGTTATTTTACTTCTCTAGATCTTAGTTTCTTTATCTCTAAAATAGGCATACTAACAGAGCCAGCCTCCTAGGGATGTTGCAAGGGTTAATATTTATAAAATGCTGAGTATAAGGCTTGGTATAAAGTAAATATTCAATATATGTATATATATATATGTATATAATTTATTAATTCTTTTTAGAGGGAGATTGGTTTGTTGTACTACTTATGCATTGATCGGTTGATTTTTTTTTTATTTAAGATTTTATTCATTAATCCTAGAGATAAGGGCAGGGAGAGAGACATCAATGTATGGTTGCCTCTCACCTGCCTCCAGCTATGGACCTGGCTGGAGACCTGGCTGGAGACCTGGCTATGTGCCCTGGCTGGGAACTGAACCAGAGACTTTAGGGCGCCTATCCACTGAGCCACCAGCTGGTTGATTCTTTTAATGTGCCCTGACCAGGGAGCAAACCTGCAAACCTGATGCTTTCAGGACAACACTTCAATCAACTTAGCCACCTGGCCAGGGCTGTTCCTATGAATCTGATGACTCTGGGTACCTCACATTATTTTGCCCCTTTGTGACTGGCTTATTTCACTGAGCATAGTGTCCTCAAGATTCGTGCATGTCGTGGCCATGTGTCAGGACATCTAGGAGGCTTCTGCAGGAGCCTGAGTGAGAGCTGAGGGGGGCTTGAACTAGGTCTTGGCAACAGAAACGGGAGAAGCAGCTGGGATCAGGGAGATTTGGGGGAGATCAGAGTTACAGGACTTGGTGACCGACGGGAAGCTGGTGAAATTGAGTGAGGCAGGACTCCTGACTCTGGTCTTGGCCTCCAGAACAAGCCAGTGGCACTCAGATGTGTGGACTCCTTAGAGGATGGGAGGTGGGGTGACTTGTGAGGTGGAGGTGACTTAGGGGCTGAGTTGGGAGCAGAAGAAACTGAGAAAGAACCTCTTCTCTGTCATCTGCCCATAGCCTCATAGAGACCAGAGGGGATACAAGGAGCAGGCAGCCACTCTGGCGTTTTTGCCTGCTTGTTTATATTTTTCTGCAGACCGTGATCCACGAGAAAGGTGGGTCTTTGTGGCACCAGATGAAAGGCATCTAAGAGTTCTGCGGTCTGTCCCTGTTCAGACACCACCAGGCTGAGCACCGCAGGGGGCCACCCTCTGTCTCCTGTCTGTCCTCCTTGGAGTTGTCCAGGACCGCCTCCCTGCTCCTTTCTCCCTGAAGAAGTGGGTGATTCTCCCCTCTGAGAGAGATATCACAGTGGAAAGGATTTTGACCCCTACCCTCTCCAGCCTTGTGGCCAGCCACTTCTTTCCCAGAGAAATGCTCAGAGTACGTGTTGAATGTCTATAGAAAGCCCCACCCTCAGAAGAGGAGAAGGCTGTAGATAGGGCTTCGATATAATCTGAATGGGGGTCGGGTGCTCAGGAAAGTGGATGGGTGGTCGTACCTGCTTTTGGCTCAGGGGCAGGGGGTGGGTGTAGGTTGGGGTGGGGGTGGGGGCGGTAGTTGTTGGGGATAGAGAAGATGAGATTTTCTTGAACTGCATCTTGGTAAACTTTTATCATTCTGGAGGAAAGATCAGGGACTGGAGGCAGATTAAGGGCATTCCAGGCGGGAGAAACCGGGAAACAGATGCATGCCTTCAGCTTGCTACCAGAGATCTGCTGAGAGGTCAGCAGGATCCCAGGGCACCAGGACTTCAGCTTTAATCTTTCTCCCTGGCTGTGGAAGGAGGATGCTGGTCAACAGGAGATAATTAGAAACATTTTTCACATAGCACTTACTGAACACCCAATGCTGTTGCAAGAGCCATACAAGTATTAACTGATGCAATGTTGCACAATCCTAGGCAGTCCTCACCGTCCAGGTGCCAGATGGGAAAACACAGGCCATAGGATTTGAACCAGGCAGCCTGGCTCCAGACTCTGCTCTCAGACACTGAGTGAGGCTGTACCTCCCAACTCCCAGCCAGCTCTGAGTGGAAGTGTTGGGACAGGGCTGAAGAGGATGAAGAGGGGGAAAATAGCCAGGAGTTGGCCTGGGATGGGCCAGGGTGAAGATGGAGCCATGGCAGGCGCTCATGGGACTACTCACTGAGTCATGGAACCAGGAGGAACAAGGGTTTTGTGGGCTTCAGTCTCACCATCTGTAGAATGGGTTCAGAAACTGGCCTCCAGGGTAGAGAGGGCTGGTGTGAAGGAACTTTGGCATTGAAGTTGCTCTGTCAACAGAGCCTGCCCCTGCCATCTCCCCACTGGTCCTGCCCGCTGTCACCCACATGACCACTGTACCTCTCTGTCCCCTGTCGGGCTGCTTCTTGGGGCACCCTGCCTTCTGGAGACTTTTTTTTCTTTGTTATTTCCTCACGTAGCCAGAGGTGGCTTTGAAGCCCTCCCTGGCTCTTTAGAGAGAGAGGTAAAAGCAGTTCAAGGGATGTAGGTTGGGAGAATTTGGAAATGCAGATGCGCTGCTGGTGAGGACTTTTAATTTTTGTTCAAAACATCTCAGGGCCTCTGTGGGCCTCCCACCCCCAGAGTAGAGCGGGGGCTGCTGTGAGTTTGGGGCAAAGAAGCCTAGTACCCTCCCGCTCCCACCCCTGCCAAGCTACCAAAATAGAAGGGTTGAGGCATCAGCCTCTAGGAGGGGCCGGTGGGGAAGCCTTTGAAGCAGAAGCCAGCCTGGAAGGGAAGGCTGAGAGGAGCAAGTTTGTTACTATTCACCCGCAGCAGCTGTTGCCCTGCGTCTTCTGTTTCCATGGCAGGCAGAGGCATCACCAGCGCTCAGAAGCCTCGGGGGAAGGCAGAGCCTGGGCTTGGCTCATGCATCTCTGGGCGTCTTTGAGCAACTCCCTTCCCTCTCTGGGCCTCAGTTGTCTGATCGGCAGCATGAATGACTGTGGCTAGATCACCTCCCAGGTTTCTTCCTGCTGCAACATTTAGGATTCGCATCCTTGACCACTTGGCCTCCGCACACCCCCTTCCTGTCCTCTGGGTGGGGCTGGGGCCTGGCTGGGCCCTGGAAATGTGCTAAGACTGTCTATCCCCCAGGCAGGGACCTTCCCCGCCTCATTCCACCTGGCGGGTGGAGGAGAAGGTGGGGGTGGGTTTGCAGAGTCAGAAGCGGGAGCAGGTGCAATTTAAGGGCAGCTGGTGGGGGGAGACCCTGGACTCCTGGTGCAGGGCTCCTGTTCTGCCAGTTGCCCTGACATCCCTGTGCAGCAATTTCAGTTTCTATTTTAAACAGTTTGGGTTGGTTGCTTCCCTGCCTTCCTGCTGGGTGTTTATAGTGAGGGAAATAATTGGTAATATTTGCACAGATGTGCTGGCACTGCAGCTCATCAAGGGCACCTTTACCCAGGGGACCCTGCCTGCCACCAGCCTTTCTCTGCCAGCCAGGGGACCCTGAAGCTGGGTCACCTCAGGGCCCTGTGCCTCCCGGAGCTGCAGGCAGAGCTGTTCCCAGCAGGGCATGCCCAGAGGCTGGCCTTAGCATGAGGGGACGGGGCTTGCCTGAGTTGCAGGGACGGAACGAGACAGGCTGTGGGAGAGAAGTGCCTCACAGGCCGCTTCTGATTCCATTTTCTCCTGCAGACCCTGAATTTGCTACTGGGTAAGGCACAGGGGGAGGTGAGAAGGGGTGGGAGCAGGACCAGGATTGAACGAAGGAAGTCGATGGCTTCTCCTCTTCTGGAGACCTGGAGCCTTGTTCTGGTGGGCTGGGAAGGAGGTGAGAATTGTCCTGGCTGCCTGGCAGCCGGCCCACCCTAGCAGGCCTGAGCTGGAGTATGCCCACTGGCCTTTCTGGGGCCTGCCAGGCTGGTGGCGGGGTGACAGCAGAGCGGGCGGGCAGAAGAAACTCCTCAGCCACGGTGTCTCCTTCACACCTTGAATGTGCACACGCTGCACATGTGGATGCACATGCCAGAGTGTGTATGCAGTACTTGTGCACATGTGAGCTGTCCCTGGATGTGTGCATTATGTGCATGGCTGCTTGCCTGTGCTTGTGTGTATGTGCATCCACATATGTAGCGTGTGCACATTCAAGGTGCAAAGGAGACAAAGATTCAGCTGCAGGTTGTTCACTGGGGGATGATCCCAGGAAGGGGAGTGAGGAAGTAGACAGGCGAGGAGGCAGCCTCAGTGCTCTCTGGCAAATTGCCGCTGTGAGCACCTGAAGCTCAACCCAGTGGGGAGGTCCAGGGGCCAGTGTAGACCATGACTTCTTCCCCCACTGAGGGGGCAGGGGGTCTGGGGCCCGGATGTGGGTCTGTCCTCTCAGGAAGGCTGAGAAGCCAGGAGCAGCAGGCAGGCATGGGGAAAGATGAGACACAGGCCAAGGTGCAGGCAGGCAAGGACGGTAACAGAGCACCAGGTGTTGCAGAAATGTTTATTACAAGGATAAATATGCACAATGAGGGACATTAAAACTGCTGATCCTGGGCCCGTGGGACTTCAAGGGGTGCAGGGAATCTAGGGCTGGGGGACACCTGGGGTGAGGGAGGATAGTGGGACAGGGTGTCAGAGGTGGAGCCATAGCCCCGGGCTCTGGATGGGTCCGGGAATGAGCAGGGCCCCAAAATCATGCACAGTGAGGCCCTATAATGTCTCAGCCCTGACAGCCTTGCCTTTCAACCTGCTGCTCTCCTGCCTGCCTGCGTGTCTCTCCAATTCTGATGTTCCCTAGCAGCTGGGGTGTTGAGAGCATCTCAGCAAAGAAGCCCCAAGGCTGACCAGGGGCCCACCACTGACCCCCAGCATTCGGAGGTGGGAAAACATCACTGGTCTTTGAGAGACACACCCAATCTTCTTCTCTGAGTGGGTGGAGCCCTCAGAAGTGGCTGCAGTTTGGTTCTAGCCCACATGCTCCAGGCATGATTCAAACAGCGTGGCAACCCCCTTGGGAGGGTCCTGCCGCACCCCTGTCCATGAATACCAAAGGTTATGGGAAACACATCCCTTAAATAAATTCTCATCTTTCTAGGCCTTGCCAAAGGGACACCTCCTCCAGGAAGCCTTCCTGAGCCCTGCTGGCTGCTCAGCAGTCTTGTCAGCCCTTTGTCCCTGCCCTCATTTACACTCGCTATACCCAGCAAGGTTTCTCCTTGCTGGTTTCCCATAGGATGCAAGGCCCTGTGCTCAGTGGCTGGTGGGCTGCCGAAAGCACTCTCTCTCCATGATGCCCTTGCAGGGCCTCCCAGGAGAAGCCCAGAAAAGGATGGTGGGAGTGGGGACCAGGGGAAGAGTGTGGAGCCCCATTTGGTCCAGCAATATTCCAGGACCTCTGTCATCACATCTGCCTTTTGTTCCTACGCAGAGAAGCTCAAGAACCCGGCATTGGTGTGGAGTTTACAAGCCTGAGACTCCTCCGTCTAGGATCTATAGTATCTTATAAGCCCTCAGGAGACAGAGATAAGCACCATCCAGAGCCAGAAAGAGCAAGGGACCCAGCGTCTCTCTGTATTTCCCTCCTGGCTGGCTGGGGTTGGGCATCATGAGGCCAGAGGGTGGAAATGGGGAAGCTCCTGCTGGCCCCAGAGTGGAGACTCCTACGAGCTGAAAGGACTGGGACAGGTCCCCTGCCCCCCAGAAATCTTTCCCTCCCTGTATCCTCCGGCTCTTTGGTGGTGAGAGGCTGGCGGAGTTGGGTGGTGGGCTGCCTGAGGGCAGAGTCGCTCTAGAGAGTGGGCAGAATGGGCTGAGCTCCATGCGGGCATCAAGCCAGAGGCAGGCCCTGTGTGGTTGGTGTGGGTGGGCAGCCCTACCCTCTCCTGCTTCCCCATTCAGCCCGGGCTGGAGTGGTGCTCTGGCCCGGCTCTGGGGCTTGGGACAGTGGGCAAGAGGGGAAGAAGGTGGAGCCCTACAGGCTGCAGCCTGGGAGGCGTCCCCCAACCAGCCATGGGTCCCAGCTTGTCTTCAGGGGCGGGCTTTCGACAGAGTCTGCAACCTCAAGCCCCACTGCCCCTCGGTGGAGCAGGGGAGTCAGGATGCTAGACCCTACTGGCCGCTAGCCATGACCATTGTGGGACATGTAAGCTGCCAGAGCCACCACCACAGCCACATAGAGACCGGCCCCCACGGCAATGGAGAGTGTGGCCAAGAAGAGAGCCCTGCGGGAGGTGGTGCTGGCCAGACGGAAGTCCCCCTTGGAGATGGCCTTGCTGGTCTAGGGAGAGAGATGTGCTCATGAAGGGGAGCATCCCATGCCCAGCAAGCAGCCCCAGCCCGCCAGGCCCCTCCTGCATAGGCTTCTGCCAAGCCCTCCAGCGGAGGAACGTGGCCAGAGTGAGGGCCTGGCCCCACAGGCTCTTACCCCCTGCGAGAAGTAGAAGGCGGCAATGCCCAGTGGCCAGAAACAGCAGAGCATGGAGAAGATAGTGAGCCCCAGGTGGTCCCTGGGGGGCAGCGTGAGGAAGCTGTCTTCACTCTCACTCTCTGTGGAGGTTGCATCACTCTGCAAAACACAAGCTGGGTTTGTGACCCGCCCAGGATCACCCAGTGGCCATGCTGCAGGAGGGCGGGAGGTGGGGCACCAGCAGTCTCTTTTGTTGCTGGTGGGAGTGTGGGCTACACTCGGTGTTCTCTGCCGAAAGCCTTAACAATGACCCGATGATTCCATCTTTAAGAATTTATCACAGGGAATGAGTTTAAATATATATGTACAGGCATGTTCACCATGGGAGAGTAATTGTAAAAGATTAGAAACAATCAGAATGCCCATGACCAGGAGGTCGAGTTAATAAGTGATGGAACACCACATAACCTTTTGAAGTCACTTTGTAAAAAGATTGAATTATGTGGAGCAATGCTGAAGTATGCTGCTTGGAGGAAAAAACAGGTTATAAAACTTAAATACAGCAAGATCTCTCTTGAGGAGTAGGATGGGATAAAAACATGAATATAAAAAGACTAGAAGCTCATACCCTGAAATAATAATGTTACTTTCCAGTGGTTTTCTGTATTAATGTCTTTCCATATATTACTTACGTAATTAAAAAAATAAGAACAGCCCTGGCTGGGGTGGCTCAATGGATTGAGCGCCAATCTGTGAATTGGAAGGTCACTGGTTTGATTCTGTCAGGGCGCATGCCTGGGTTTTGGGCCACCTGGGTGTGTGTGAAAGGCATATGATTGGTCTCACACATGTTTCTCTCCTTCTCTTTCTCCTTCCCTTCCCTTCTCTCTAAAAATAAATAAATATGCCCTGGCTGGTGTGGCTTAGTAGATTGAGCACCGGCCTGTGAACCCAAGGGTTGCTGGTTCGATTCCCAGTCAGGGCACATACCCAGGTTGCAAGCCATGTTTCCAGCCAGATCCCCAGCTGGAGGCAGGTGAAAGGCAACCATACATTGATGTTTCTCTCCCTTTCTTCCTTTCTCCCTGCCCTTCTCTCTGAAAATAATGAATAAAATTTTAAAAAATACATAAAAAATAAATAAAACATTTAGAAGAAAGAACAAGAGTAATAAATGCTATTTAAAAATTAAATAGTCAACCTAAGTTAGTACCCCTCAAAGTATGGAGAGCACTTGTGTCAGAAGTGCCTTTCTTGGTAACACACAGATTTCTGAACCCCAAGCCAGATCTAATTAATCTCAACCCCTGGTGGTGGACCTGGGAATCTGTATTTTATTTAATTTTTATTAAAAAAAATATTTTATTCATTATTTTCATAGAGAAGGGCAGGGAGGGAGGAAGAAAGGGAGAGAAGCATCAATGTCTGGTTGCCTTTCACCTGCCTCCAGCTACAGACCTGGCTGGAGACCTGGCTTGCAACCTGGTTATGTGCCCTGGCTGAGAATTGAACCATCAACCTTTGGATTTGCAGGCTGGCACCTATACACTGAGCCACCAGCCAGGGTGGGACTCTGCATTTTAAACACACACACTCACCTCCTCCTCCTCCTGGTCATCCTCCTGTCCTTGCAGCTCCTCTTGAACCCCATAGGACACAGTCCGGATGGTGACATCCTCCTCTGCTTGGCCAAGTTCCGTGGGTCCAGCCTGGGGCTCTCTGTTCTCTGTGAAGCTGGTCTCACAGCTGCCTGCCCTGGGTTCCTTGACAGTGTCCCTTCCCAAGAGGCAGCTAGGCCTGTACCAGGCCTCCACGGCCAGTTGTAAGGACTCTGGGTCCAGGAATTGGTGGGTGTGAGCAGGGCCAGCACCTCCCAGGAGGAAGGAGTAGAGCTTCTCCTGGCAGGACCAGCTGGGTGAGGCCTCTGGGTAGGGGTAGGGGCCATGGAGGTGGGCAGGGCTCCGAGGCAGCAGTGGGTTCTGTACTTCACTGAGACTCTCCATGGTTCCAAGGGCAGCCCTGGGGGAGGGAATCTGGGCTGGCTGAGCGGTCCTCACGGAGCCTGCTGGAATGTAAGGCAGACAGACAGACAGACACTGAGGCCAGGGCCCCGGAGCCAGGACTGGAAGTGGGTAAGATGGTGACATCCTCACCATCCAGCACCGGCTCTGCCGTCTGACTTGCCTCAGACCCTGCCTTTACCACTGGCCAGCTGTGGGACCTCCAGCTGGCTACTTAACTTTTCAGAAACTTCTCCATTTCCTTTCCTGTGAGTTGGGGATAACAGCTGTACCGACCTTATAGACTTGGTTTGTTCATTTATCTGGTCAACACACACTTACTGGGCACCATCAGATCTACACCAGGCAGTGCACAGATGGCAAGGAAGGTGGGAGGAAGAGAAAAAGAGGAAGAGGGAAGCACACTTTGTGTTTACGGAACTTAGTGGTGGGGAAGATGGCTGCCTTGAAGAAGGACAGCAGGAGTGTGAGAATGTATGATGGACTCACACAGAGGCACAGGGCAGGCTTTGGAGCCGAGATCTGAAGGAAGAGAGCAAGTTGACAAGGAGAGGGGAGCAAAGCACCTGTCATGCAGTGGCTAGTAGGTCTGAGAGCCTGGGAGAAGGCTGGTGTGGTTCAGGGTACGGGGGGAGGTGTGAGACCGGGTGTGGGGCCGGGCCGTGCAGCCCTGTTGGAATTGAAGGGGACTTCACGGGCCTCAGCAGGTGTGACAGAATGAGATTTGGATCCTGAAGCTCTTCCAGGTCTTTGTGTGGGGAGTAGCTTGGAGAGGGCTGGCCTGGCTGTGACATCATGAGGAGGCTTTGCCACGACTTCAGGTCAGCTGAGGACGACTGAAACTCAATGGGGAGATAAAGAAAAGAGAATGAGTTCTGGGAGGTATTGACAGGACTTGGTGGCAGGTGGGACTGGGTTGAGCAAGGATTTGCACAGGACCACGCTCAGCTCAGAGCTTGGCACGGGCCACATGCTCATGGTTGCCAGGTCTTCTGCAGGAGGAAGCTTCTCCGCAGGTGTGGTCTCGGCTAATCTCTCCTCTAAGGCAAAATCTGGCTTTGGGAAGGTCCTGTGGAATCTAAGGCCGGGCCTCCTGGGTGCCGAGATCTGGACTTGTGCATCCTACCTGCCAGCGCAGATACACTCAAAGGCTGGAGTGTGGACGCCCTCAAGAGCTGCCTCTTCTCCTTTAGTCAGCCCTGAGCAGCCACTGTGCATGCATGGTAAGTGCTCAAGGCTGGCTGAAGGAGGGAAAGGCAGCCCTTGAGGGTGTCTACACCAGACCGACACAGCTCTGAGGTGTGTCAGGTAGAAGCAGAGTAGCAAGAGAGAGGAGGGGCAGCCAGGTGTCTCCAGGGACCCAGCTGCTGGCACCCAGGTCACACAGCCTTCTCTGGATTGTGCTGTTAGGCACGGCTTCTCAGCACTTCATGACACAAAGATGTATGATTCTGAGTTTTCCACAATAGGGAGAAACTGAAAGCCACCTGTATGTCCAATAATCAGCAACAAGTTAAATGAATTGTGGTATAACAACTCACAGTGGTACAAGGCCTTTGAACGGGTTTACAAAGAGGCGTGACATGAGAAAATGCCCACTACAGATTCAGGGAGAAGGCAGGCAAGAGAAACGGTGTGCGCATGTGGTCTCAACTCCAGCAACATGTCAATAGCAATTATCTCCAGGGATGGGAGCACAGGTGTTTCTTTCCACTCTTTTTTTTTTTTTTTTACACCATGGCTTTTTTGGTTTTCCACATTTATTTTTTACAATGAGCATGTACTACTTTTAAACGAGAACAAATTAACTGCATAGATTTCTTCTGAACCAAATGATCTAAAATCGGTTTAAAACTTCCCCAGGCTGTGGGGTTGCTTCTGGGTTTGGAGGCTGAGCACAGCGTCAAAGCCTACCCCAGCCCACACAGGCGTGTGCACGCGCACACACACTCACACACACGCATGCACACACACACACACACTCTCCACTTTCATATAGCAGCCAAGCTAGGGGCTGCAGCCAAGGGTCGCAGTTCTCTGATGGGTGGTGTTCTCCCCATCACCTGCGAGGGCCACACAAGAGTTCTCTGAGTTGATCCCAGGGGCCTGGTGCTGAACTCTGGCCAGAAGGAGGCAGTGACAGGTCCCTCGGGGTAACCTTCTCTGCCCTTGGCCTGGCCTGACCTTTTGGCCTGTTGCTTAGGGCTGCCTCTCCCCGATCCCTGGAGCAAGGGACCCGTTTCAAGGCAGAGCAATATTCATTCTCACCTCTGCCACCTGGTCTGCCCTGGACTGTGTGTGCCTACTGTGCGTGCAGCATTGTGAGCCTGCCTGCTTGCCGGTGAGCATGCCTGTGTGAGAGTGTGTGTGTGTGTGTGTGCACACATGTGCACTCTGCTCAGAGGGCAGCCATGAAATGTCTGGGATTCTGAAGCTAAGAAAAGGACTCCAAATCGTGCACCTGGGGCTGCATGCCTGGGCCTCAGGAAAGGAGAGGGAGAGAAGACGAAGCTGTGAGGCCGCAGCCTCTGCCTTGTTTTCTTTTGAGCTGAGAACTGAGCTGGCCCTAAGGTTTTCCCGTCCCTGATTTGGGGATGAAGAGCACACTGCCACTTCTCAGACCAGGGACAGGAAGCCGTCCAGGAATCCACTAGGGTCCAATTACAGCCTGCCACTGGAGTCCAGCTGCACTGTAGTCCAATCGTAATACAGTGTAAGATCAGTTTGCTTATCTTTAAAATGTGTGAAAGGGTAGATGTTCATTTTTAACAGCTCGACTCATTATGACTCTGGGATTCCATTGGGAGAAGAAGGATAATAACTTAACACATTGAGATTTTTGCCACGTGCTAGACACTGAACTGTTCTTAATGCTCATTTTGATGCTATAATTCTAGTGGGAGAAAGAAAAATAGGATGGGGCTTCCTCTTCTGGCTGTGGTAGATAGACTCATATCACACTAACCCTGCTAAAAGTAGCTAGAAAAGCTAGGGGGAAATATGAGAGCATCGAAGGGAGCAAGAACTTGAGGGGTGAAGGTACCAGGATCTCAAAGGAAAGAGAATGGAGGGGTGAGCTTGGCCCTGGGCACCACTTTCCCCTTCTAGCATTATCAGCAGCTGGGGAAGAAAAGTGGAGTTCAGGCCTGATAAGGAGGAGGAGACCCAGAAAACAGTCCCGGTTTTCAACCTCTTTAGGGTAACCCGTAGGAATAGGCGCAAACCAGAAACAAGGCAGAAAGCAGGCTTTGAATCAGCTGGGTCTCTAATTGGATTCAGGTGATCTGCACAACCTGGCTGCCTGCCTGAGGCAAACGTTGTCTCAGGGTGGTGGTTCTGAGGTTCTGAAACTTGGGTGTGCATTAACATCACCGAGAGGACTTGTTAAACCCAGACTGCTGGCTTCCACCCTCACATTTTACGATTCTGGGATGGGCCTGGGCAGGCACATTTGTAACACTTCCTGGTGATGCTGATGTTGCGGGTCCAGGGACCATGCTTTTGGAACTACTACTGCTCTTGCCCTGGCTGGGCTGATGCAGCCCAGTTAGTCGGGTATCATCCTGCAGAGTGAAAGGTCATGGGTTCAATTCCCGGCTGCAGCACAGGCCTGGGTTGCTGGCCAGTCCCTGGTTGGGGCGTGCACTGGAGGCAACTCATTAATGTTTCTCTCACACACTGATGTTTGTTTTTCTCCTTTTCCCTCCCTGCCCCCTTCTCTAAAAATAAATAAATAAAACCTTAAAAAAAAAAAAAAAAGAAAAGAAAAGAAGAAAACTACTGCTCTGAGCCTGGCTGGGTAGCTCAGTTGGTTAGAGCATCATCCTGATACACCAAGGTTGAAGGTTCGGTCCCTGGTCAGAGCACACACAACAATCAACCAATGAATGCATAAATAAACGGAACAACAAATGGATGTTCCTCTCTCTCTGTCTCTCTCTCTGCCATCTTCTCTCTCTCCCTCTACGGAATTTGAGAGAGGCAAAACTATAGTGATCAGTGGTTGCTAACAGCAAGGAGTTGGACTGACTTTGAAAGGGCACAAGGACTTTCTGAAGGATGGGGCTGTTCTAACCTAGTGGTAGTGGTTACATGGCTGTATTTCACAGAACTCCCGGAATTGCATGCTTAAAAGTTATGACATTTATTGTATGTCAAAACGGATTATTTTGCCATTTATTTATTTATTTAAGAGAGGGAGGAAAACATCAGTGTGTGTTTGCTTCTTGTGCACCCCCAACTGGGGACCTGGCATGGAGCTAGCTATTATGATTTCCCATTTTTCAGAGGAAGAAGCTCACACTCAGAAGAGCTAACTTGCCCAGGATTAAACAGTGACAGAGGCTGGATTTGAACTCAGGTGTAACGGAGTCCAAAGTCTGGGCTTTCGTTACTAGGCCTTTCAGAGCCTCCTCTGTGTAGAGAGGGTCATGATGAATAGTGGGGGCGAGAGAGGGCAAGGATTTGGTCTTAAATGGGTTAAAACCAGAGACCTCAGTGAAGGGGATGGGAAAAGGGAGCTTTAAGAAAAGATTAAGAGATTTGGGGTGATTTAGCAGCCCAGGGGTGGCTGCTGAGATAACCTGAAGGTCTGGATTCATATAAACACAGAGCATTGTGGAAAGCTGAGCTACTCACGTTATCTCTCAGTGCAACAAGAGAAATTGCCTCTCAACAGAAAGATAAAAGCAAGAACTTCCCAGTAAGGCAGATTAAATACAGATGATTAAAATCCAACAAAGAGGTGAAACCTTTAACAATAGGCGCTAGACTACCTTCTAGTCAGATAATATGTAAACTGTTGTACCAACTGTGAAGCAGTGACCAGGGTGGCTGTAAATGGCTTGGGGCTGGATCTGCTCATTTCTAGCTGGACAGCCACCAAGTCAGCTTGGGGTCCTGGCTGTAGCTCCTGCCACTGCCAGTAAAGAGAGAAAATCAGGGGCAAAGATGGGGAGGAGGGGAAGGCCAGCAGGGTCGGAGTGGAGGGGAAATGCGGGAACTTAGCTTGCTTTGTGCTCCTAACTCCTGATCCATCACAATGGGCGTTGAAACATTGTTTTTCTTCCTTGCTTAGAAAATTAGTCAACTGTGATGACTGTAAAACCTGGCTGTAAATACTTGGACATTTCTCCATGGAGAAGTGGGGGTCCCTGTCCCTCCTGACTCTAATAGGAGTGCGTTGGTGACTGCTTCAACCACACAGGGCAGCAAGAGCGGTGCTGTGGGACTTCAGAGGCTGGGTGACACAATGTCAGGTGTCTTCCACCTTGCTTGCCGGGACACTGGCTCGTAGAACCCTCAGTTGCCTGTACCTACGTAGCTGGATGGGGCTGAGGCCACCACGCTGGCGAGGCCACGTGAGCAGAACCTCCCGATGGAGCCGGCGGAGCCCATCATCCCAGCCGTCCTGGAGACGGCAGACCCGTGCGTGGGCCACCCTGGATCTTCAAGCCAGCCCATTGGTCACCTGAACACCACCAGGTGTTCATCTTTTGTTTCGGCCACTGAGTTCTGGGACAGTCAGGCAGCAACAAGAGAACGGGCACGTCTTTCCTCAGTGTCATTTCCCTCTTTCCGCTCCTGTGTCCCTCTCCTTCCGCTCGCAGCCGCACTTCTCAGAAGTATTGCCTCTGCTCACATCAGATTATCTCAGCTCCAGGCTTCAAAGTGTCTTCCGCAGCGAGGGCGTCCCTACCTCCTCGGTCTAGATGGAGGTTCCCCGGTTATCTGCTCTCCAGGCTCCAGCTCACCCTCTCAAAGAGCTTACTGCAGGCTCCACGGACACACGTGTGATTCATGGATGAGAGTCTTTCCCCCTCACCAGACTGAGCTTCAGGAGGGTGGGGACAGCATCCGTCTCCCTCCTCCCCGCAGTCCCTTGCCTGCCATATAGGAGGCGCTCATTCAACAGCTGATCTCATGAGGGAGCGCATGCGAGGGGAGCTGAGACCCCCTTACGGGAAAGTACTTTCCAGGGTCTGGGATGGAGGGAGCACATCCGGCCAGGCCAGTTTAGTTCTACATAAGAAACATTTCTTGAGCAGTTGCTTCAATGCCAAAATACACATGAAATAGTACCTGCTTAGAGGAGGGGTGAGGAATACAGACTAGCGAGTACAGAATTTCAGTGCCACAGACTCAGCCATGTGAGCCGCACCGGGAGAGCTACAGGGCACTGATACAGGAATCCTTTCCGGGGTGGAGTGGGGGCAATGGTGGGGGCTGAGAAGAGACTTTCAGAGCAGGTGACATACCTGAGGGGCAATTATGAAGCCAAATAAACAGAACTTTGTGGTTAACTAGAGGTGAGGGAGGGGAAGG
This sequence comes from Noctilio leporinus, assembly GCA_004026585.1. Taxonomy (NCBI): domain Eukaryota; kingdom Metazoa; phylum Chordata; class Mammalia; order Chiroptera; family Noctilionidae; genus Noctilio; species Noctilio leporinus. Next base: position 23,417 of record PVIW01007585.1, read on the forward strand.
AGCTAGGAATGACTCCCAGTTCTCTAGCTTGGTCAGCTAAGTAGGTGATCCCACCAGCTGAGGTAGAAAATCTGAGGGAGGCTGCCGGTTCAAGAAGGCATCCTGAGCACAAGTGACCCCTTTTTCTCCTCCTCCTCCTCCTCCTTCCCCTCCTTCTCCTTCTGTTCCTCCTCTCCCTCCCCCGTCCCCTTCTTCTTCTATTAAAATGACAGGGCATCTCTGGCTGGTGTGGGTCAGTGGATTGAGTGCCAGCCTGAGAACCAAAGGGTTATTGGTTTGATTCCCAGTCAGGGCACTTAAAAAAATGACAGGGCATATATATATATTTTCAAAGAATAAAACCAGGGTGGGGAAGGGGACAGAGGGGAGCAAAAAAAGGATGGATGTAATACAACAACTATAAAAATAAATTAAAAAAGTAAAAGAATAAAGTCATAACAAAACCGGAAAAGAGAAAAGAATAATATCAAGGGGAGCAAAAAGGGGATGGATGTAATACAACAACAATAAAATTAAAAAAAAAAAAAAAGAATAATATCAGTGGGCCAAAAACATTGAGGAATTTCTGGGCAATAATGAGCAGATGAAATTTCTTGGTGAAGAGAGCTGCAGCCCCAAACCCCAGAGGTCAGAACAATTCTCATTCAAGGGAGAGGCCTGTTAGGGAAACAAATATTTCCTAACTGCCAAGGAAATTCACACCAGCTGCCTATGGTAGTCAACACCTTTTAGTCCTAAGTCTGAATGGGCGACACCAAGGAATAATGAATACACAAAAATAAAGAAAAAGTATAAATATACAGAACAAGTGATCCAATAAGATCAGAAGTATCCGAGTTATAGGCAAGATCTTTAAATTTTTTAAACTATAGCCTTTAAATTTTAAAATGTATTTATTTATTTTGAAGATTTTATTTATTATTTTTAGAGAGGGGAAGGGAGAGACATAGAGGGGGAGAGAGGCATCAATGTACAGTTTTCCTTTTACCTTTCTCTAGCCATGGACCTGGCTGGAGACCTGGCTTGCAGCCTGGTTATGTGCCCTGGCTGGGAATCGAACCAGTGACCTTTGGGTTTGCAGGCCAGCACCTTATCCACTGTGCCACCAGCCAGGGTTATTTATTTATTTTAGAGAGAGGGGAAGGGAGGGAGAAAGAAGGAAGAGGAACATCGATTTGAGAAACATCAACTCTTACATGTGCCTCAACCAGGAACTGAACCCGCAACCTAGGCATATGCCCTGATAGGGAATCGAACTGGCGACCCTTTGCTTTGTAGGACAATGCTCTAACTGACCGAGCCACACCATTCAGACCAAGATCTTAAAATATTTTTGAATTCATTTTCAAGACAGGCTGCTATGGAAAAGGAGCAAATGAAAGAACATTAACAGTATTTAAGAAATAGAAAAACTTGTCTAAATTTTCAAAAATTTAATGGAGAGAGTTGGTAATAGAATGGACATAGTTAAAAACTAACTTTTGCCCTGGCTGGTGTGGCTCAGTGGATTGAGCACTGGCCTTTGAACTGAAGAGTCACCGGTTCAATTCCCCATCAGGGCACATGCCCGGGTTGCAGGCTAGGTCCCTAGCTGGGGGCATGCAAGAGGCAACCAATCTATGTTTCTTTCACACATTGACATTTCTCTCCTTTTCTTTCTCTCTTCCTTCTCCTTTCTCTAAAAATAAATAAATAAAATCTAAAAAAAAAACCCTAACTTTTTAATGCAAGATAAACAGTTAATAAAAAGTTAATAAGTATAGAGTAAAAAAGACAAAAAGCCCTGGCTGGTAGCACAGTGGATAAGGCGCCAGCCTGCAAACCCGAAGGTCGCAGGTTCGATTCCCCAGCCAGGGCACATAACAAGGTTGCAAGCCAGGTCTCCAGTCAGGTCTGTGGCTGGGGGCAGGTGAAAAGCAACCATACATTGATGTCTCTCTGCCTCTCACTCTTCCCTTCTTTCTAAAATAATAAATAAAATCTTTAAAAAAAATAAAAGACAAAAAGATGGAGCATATAAAATAAAGTTAATATGTGAAGGACAGTCCCAGAGGTTCAACATCCATCTAATGGGAAGTTGAGAAACACAGAACAGAAAGACCATCAGAAAATACTAATTAAAGGAACAGAAGCGGAAAGCTTTTCCTGAGCTGAAAGAAGAAAGAATATTTAGATGGAAAAGGCCCACCAAGTTTTGAGCTGGAAAAATGAAACGCACACACACACACACACACACACACATTAGAGTAGGAAGGGAAGGAGAAGTGGAGGATGAGTTTGGTCTTGAAGTGTCTTTGGGACGCCAGGGTGGAAATTCCACTAAATGTATGGAGTGGAAGCCCTGGGTAGTGGCTGGAGGGAGACTAGAGAATTATTGAAGGACCTGTGGAGAAGGAAGGGAAGAGAAGGGGGCTGAGGAAGGGAACCCAGGGGAGGGAGAGAGAGAGAGAGAGAGAGAGATCGAGAGAGAGAGAGAGAAAGTAGCTGGAATATATCTCAGCTCCCATGGAAGCCTTCTTAGGTGCCATCTTCCAGGGGAAAATAGTCTACCCTATTTTCTCTCCACGGCCAGGCTGGGCTTCTATGGGCTGGACTGGCCTCTGCCTCAGAGCACATGCCACCTGCTGGGGACTGGGATTGTGGCCGACAGGGGTGAAAATTGCTAGGAAGATTGAGGCGGTGGCACCACTCTTCCGAGTAGTTCATTTTCAGGCAGAAATCAAAATTTTATTCTCACTGAAACAACCTGTCTCTCCATGGAAGCAGCTCATTCCCAACCACTTACAAGCAAACAGCATCTGATGGCAGAAGACAGCACGTAATGAGGAGTTAGAGCATCGGGCCTTCACTCCCTGCTTGGCTTGCTCAGGGTGGGGGTGGGGGGTGGCAGCTGCAGGGAGGAAGAAGAAGAGAGAATAAGGGAGGAAGAGGCAAAGGAAGAGAACATGGATATAGAGAGTAGGGATGAGATCGGTCTTTATTGTCCCTTGGCTGGGAGCAGAAGAGACCTTGTTCTAGGCAGGATGCCTGAGAAGGGAAAAGGGTTGGAAAACGGTAAAGGTTTGAGGAACTGAAATTGCCCAAGTAAAGGCTGTTTCTTTTGTTTGTTTTTTTTCTCCCTGGAGTGGTGTGCTTTGGGGCTGGAAGTCCCTCTGGAATGCACAGATAAATTGACTTTTGAACCTGAAGGAAATTAGTGATGCACAGATTTCTCTATTCTCTTCCTCTGTCATTTTGTGTGTCCACCCGGGGAAAGGGGACCACATATGTGTATTTCAATGTTTCAATCTCTTTCTTACACACACACACACACACACACACACACACACTTGCCATTTCTTAATGACATTCGTGTCTTCCTCTTCCTCAGACTTCTCTCACTCCTAGCCCTAGGTAACCAAGATCACCCAATCATGTGCCCCAACTGACTCCATTCTTCCCCTTGAAGCCTTGCAGAGAGGTTCAGAGTAGCAGCTTCAGCGGGGAGGGGGTAGGAGAGGACCACAAGAAGGAGCCAGTAGGTAGTTTTTCCCTGCTGAGAGAGCAGCCAGATGTGTCTGTCTGGTGACCAAAGCTGCCTTGAACCCTGACAGTTCTTGGGGAAGGGTGTCCAGCAGACTACTATAGAAGGAGAGGTGGTGCAAGGCGCTACCCCAAGCAGCAGGCCAGCACCCCACAGACCAGTCTTGCAGAAAATAAAGCCCCTCTCTCTGGTTGTTGCTGCCACTGCTGCTGCCACTTTGTTCTGAGGGTTAGTGACTGTCCATTAACTCTGATGAGCTGATTCTTGCCAGTGCTGCACCAACAGCTGGGAGCCAGAAAGTGCTGACATGGGGAGGGGGCAGTGGTGGGTAAGTAGGGGAGGTCACTAGCATGGCTTACTCAGCTCTACCCAAGTGCCAATTAGCTAAGGTTTTTCTGCACATCAGCCAGGCCTGCCACAGTTGAGGAAAATTATTGTCACAGAAGCTCATTTTGTTTTTATGCAAAAAATGCTCTCCCAGGGATGGATCTTTCCTGACTGTCCCCTCCTTCCATCTTCTTAGGAGGGGGTTCCACTCAGGCAGGGTTCCTGGGAGGAGATGGCCGAGGACTGTGTCCCTAGGCTTTGGCTACTCACAAGGGAAGCTATGGGAGCTGTGCTTTCCTGGCCTCTTGGCTTGGAGGCAGGAGCCCTTCCAGCTCAGCAACTCTGTACACACGCACAGCTTTTCCAGGGGCCGGGGGGTGGGGTGGGGGTGGAGAGGAAGTATAGAGGATCTTGAGAAAACACTCAAGACTGTAAATGTCTTTTTTGAGTTCTTATTTCTCCATTCTGCTGCATTCATAAGATCCAGTTCTTCATTAAAAGGACATTAACTTACTCTTCAAATCAGGTTTATAAAGCTGGTATCCTGTGTTCAAAGAGAACCTAGGGATTTGTAGGCTAGGAACAGCCCTCAGATTGCCCGCAGAACATCAGAATAAAGCTCACCTGTTCAACCCTCTTTTACAGACAAGAAAACTAAAGCTTACAGAGCGGAAGGGGCTGCCTAAGATAGTCATTGGAAGATCTGGGACCAGAACACAAGGCTCCTGAGTTCTAGTCAAATATTTTTATCCTGAGATATCTTAACGCTTCATTCTCTTCTTTTACACCCAATTATTGAGTCCTTACTACCTTCCCAGGTGCTATGGGGAGAGGAGGTGTGAAAGGAGACAAAGAGATGAAAACAACACAATCTCTGCCTTCCAGGAGCTGTTTCCCTAGATCTGTGATTCTTGGGGGGGAAAAATAAAATAAAAACTGTGAGTCAGACTCTCACCTCATACTGTCTTCCATAGGTGATGATGGAAGGGGAGGAGGGGAGAGAACCCTTTTAGCTTCTCAAGGTTTATAAGTTGGGTTTTATTGACTCTGGAATCCCAAGGAGGCCAAGGGCAGAGGGAGCCATAGCCAGGCTGGGGGAAGAGCGGGTAAGAGTGACCATGAACATGTCACTGACAGCAGGGCTGGCTGGTGGTTGGAAACAGCGGTAATAGCTCACACTAGACTTCAATCAGGTATGTCATTTCATTCATTAAGTCCCAAGGCAGTTCTCTGAGGTGGACAGAGAGCAGCTACCTTATCCTTACACTAGGGATGAGGAAACTAGGTTAGGAGAGCCCAGGTAACTGGCATAAAATCAATAAATGCCACTGCCCAGCCAGGAGCTCCTAGTCTGGTGCTCTTTCTACCACTGTGATAGGCCAACCTTCTACGCAGTTTTATCTTGATTGCTACATTATGGCACTCAGAGAACTCTGCTCTGAAGAACTGGAAGCACTTTGCAGGCCTGAATGAGCTCATTCAGCTCACTCTTGCCAAAAGAGGGAGGACTTCAAACAGAGGTTCTGTCTAGGGTCACCAGCATTCAGGCACGTCACAGAAAACAGGACTTACGTCTTCTCACCCTTTGCTCTTATGCACCAAGCAGCGTGATGCAAAACCATCCCTTTCCATGAGAGCCAAGAGGGCCACAGGAAAAAATTAACGTATCTTCTGGTACCTTCTTCCTTCCCTGGACAAATGAGCTACTAGGTCTTGAGTGGCCTGGCCCATCCCTTGGCCCAAGGGTCATTTCCAGGGTGAATCTTGAGGAAGGCACCTGATGAGCAGGCTTGGAGGACGAGAGGGAAGCTGCAAAGCTGGTTCAAATATCTCTACTGTCGCAGAGCCCTGGTGGGTTTGTGGGTGCCAAGAGTCCAGGAGACTCTCACAAGCATTCCTTGTGGGCAGAGTGCTTCAGCGCTGCCTGAGGTTGGGGTCAAGGCCTGGTGGCGTGGGGTCAGGGGGCCCAGGTACCTGTCTGGGTCCCGGTCCCTCAGGCCCCTCTCACCCTGTAGGGTGAGGAGTAAGGACCGACTTGGCGCGTATCTGGTGGAGTGCGCATCCCTAAGAAGGGCCCCGCTGCCCTCCCCAGCTCAATCCCGGCTCAGCGCCTAGCTCTGCGCTTCCGTGCGCCCCAGATATCCCCTTACCTGTCCTGTCGAGGACGGTCCCGCCTCCTTCGCGGGGCTCGGGGGCCCGGCATGGGCCGGTGAGCGACGGCGCCCCGCCTCGTGGCCGCGGCGGAACTCCCAGGAGGGCACCTCTGCGCCCGGCTCCGGGTCACTGCCGCCGCCGCTGCCGCCGCCGCTTCAGCACAACGGACAGCTCCCGCCCGCTGCCCGCCGCGGCCGCCCGCCCCGCCCGGCTCGGTCCCGGGAGCCCCGCATCCCGGCCCGGCCCGGCGCCGCCGCGCAGCCCACAGCCTGGCCCGAGGAGGCTCTGCGCCGACTTGGGAGAGCGGCCAGGAGGGTCCCCCCCTTCCCCGCCTCCCGCCGCCGCCTCCCTCTCGCCTCCGTGCTTCGTGCTCCCTTCCACCCTCCAGAATCAGCCCACCAGGCGCTCCGGACCCAGCGCCGGGGCGGGGCGGGGCGGGGCGGGGCGGGAAGCCGGGGGAGCCCGGAGGAGGCGGCGGAGCGAGGGGCGCGAGGCTGGAACGGGCTTCTCTGGCTCCTGGAGCCGAGTCCCTTTTCCCAGCTCTTCTCCCCACCTTGCTCCTGTGCTTCCCCCAAAGCGATGCGAGGTCCTCGGGCTTTCTGAAGCATTTTTGGAGCTCCTAGAAGCCCAAGCCCTGAGTTTTAATATTGATATACCCTAAACAGAAAAGCAAACAAACAAAAACCACTTAGTGAGCGCCTACTATTTATCAGACACCACGCAGGGTTTTATGTTTGTAACCCATATAATCCCGATTAATTTTTAAACAAATCTATGAGGCAATGCAATCAGCTCCCCACCCCCTTTTACTCAAGAAGACCTTGAGCTCAGAGATTAAATCTCTGCATTTAATCACTGGTGGCAACAGTGCTGTGCTGGGAAATTTGTGGGCTTTAAAGACCATGAACCTAAGTTCTGGTCCTGGTGTCCCACTTATTAACTATATATTTCTGAGCAAATTACTTAACCTCTCAAAACCTCAGGTTCCTCATTAGCAAAATGGGAGAGCTGTATCCACCTCAAGGGGGTCATATGAGGACAAGTTGAGATGATATATGTGACACTTGGCTCCAGAGAGGCCCTCAGCAGGTGAGCATTCCCCGCAGCTCTCACGGAGAGATCTGAGCCCTGAGCACAGGGCTTCCAGCAGCTGGGTCTCCCGGTCTCCCTGACTGTGGGGCTCTTCAGCACCACCCCCTCACTTCTGGTTTCTTTTGGTAGCATGGGGACACCCTAATCTTGAGTGTTATGAGTGGATGAGGCTATTTTTCACGCTCCCCACAAGGTCTTGAGTCTCACTACTGTACCAGGAGGTTGGGAGGGGAGAGTATTTTATTTTAGGAAGGTAAATAGGAGCCTGCAAAGTAAACCCTAGAGCGGGGTGAAGCTGGGGCTGGGGCTGGCATCCCATCCAAGGATGCCATAGTGTACTGAACAGTGGGTTTCTAGACCCTTCCTTACCTGCCACATGACATGGGGCACCTGGAGCAGTTCCATTTAGCTCCCCATAGGCACTGTCTGAGCCAGAAGCCTCACCCTCTCCTCATGGAGCTCTGGTCCCCTCCTCTTCAGGGCTGGGCAGAAGGCTCTCTCAGCCTAGTGGTCCGTCTCAAGAATGGTATTGGTGTTTAACCTGTTGGGTGTTAAAATATCCTTGTTTCTATTGCCCCTGCCACATTAGAGGGCAAGTCCTGAGGTTAGAAAAGCTCTTGGACCACTTCTCTGAGGCCCTTTTGGAATGTGTACAACTCCCCTCACCCCCACAGGACACTACTCTCCAGTCTGCCCTCCTACACCTTTGGCCCTGCCCGGCTTTGCCCTCACAGGGACTCATGGTCCCCTACTTGGCCTTGGCCTCCTTCTGCTTCTTCCCTCCCTATCTTGGCTTTGCTCCGCGTCTGGGCTGCATACTGAATTACTAATCAAAAGGATAATAAAAAAGCCAGTGAAGCAAAAGCCGCATGTAAATTCCCAATACTAATGTTGATAATTATATGCTGTTGCCCAGAGGGAAAACTTGAAGTGAGGCCATTGGTATTGTGTCCAGGCACTGGCCTGGGCACAATGAGACCTGAGTTTCAGTCCAGTCTTTGCCATTAATCAACTGGGTGAATTTAGGCAGCCGCCTAATCTCCCTGGGCCTTTGCTTCTTTAGGATTCTAAGGCTCTTCAGCAGCTTTGAAGAAACTGCGGTAATCAGAAGAAACTGTGCCGGAGAATGGTGGACTAGTGCACAGTAAGAATTTTCTTTGGGAAAATGATCTCTTATACTTCATGAGATAGAGGGGATGGCTTAGAAACTGAAAAATCTATAACTATGTCAAGTTTTCATTCCGTTTTCCACTTCATTTCCCCATCAAGCATTTCCTGCTTCGTAAGGAAGGCCAGACCCCCACTAGATTGTAAATAATACAAAGTATAAGATCTAGTCTGGGTCCTTGAAGGAGCTGCCATGATGGGTGGTGGGGTAGAAAGACCGGTTAACTATCAGTCCCAGCACATTGAGGTAAATGCTGTTTTAGGGTGAGTGAAAAGTACACAGAGAAGGGAACAATTAGCTCTGCCTGGGAAGTCTCTAGAGGCTTCTTGGAGGAGGTGACACTTAAGATGAGTTTTTCTAAAGGATGAAATATTCACCAGGAAGGTCAGGAAAGGAGGAAATTCTCTGTAGACAGGCTGGTGAGGACACAGTAGTGTCCAGAAAAGAGATGGTGAGAACAAGGCAGAGTCCATGGGACAGAAAACAGGAGATGAGTCTTGAAGTACCTCTGGGGGAGAACAGAGAGGAGAGGTTGGTTGCGGGGGAGGGCCAAGGCACCAAGAGTAATGTTGGGGCCTCCTGCTTCTGGGGAGCTGATGCTACTAACAAGAGGGCATAGGAAGAGGAACAAACTTCGTTTACCCTATAATGCTGTTCAGTGCCATAAATCCCTCAGTCACTAGGTTTTATACTGTTTTTTTTTTTTCTACCTTTAGTGTCTAGGAATTTTTCTCAAGTCTCCCCAAACCTCCCATCTTACCTTGATTGTCTTAGTGGAAAAGGGAAAAGTTTAGGCTTAATCCAGGATTGTTCGGTGGAGGCAGAGGAGTCCTGGAAGGCTTCCTGGGGGAGATAGCAGGTATCCTAGCTGGAACCAGAGCTAGGGTCCATAGAAAAGGGATAGAGTAGGCACTGGATGAAAACTGGAGTCAGTTGCTAATTTCTTTCCACCTAGGGATTCCCCCTTCAGAAGCTTTCTCAGGCACAAAGTTTTAGCTCTTTTTATCAGGGAATGTAAATCAGTGTGGGGAGATCTGCTTCATCACCTGCATCAATAGGCTGCACATTGAAAGAGATATCCCCCAAAAGGAAGAAAGTGAGCCCCACCCCAGCCCAGGGAGCTCAGTATCTCCAAGTCAAGTTCATGGTCAAGGCCACATGGATTTCTGGGTATAAGTGGATAAAGGGAACCAACTCTTGGCTCTGGACTCAAGAGAGAACCCTGGAGATTCTCATTGCTTCCGAGTCAGACCCTCTTGAACCCAGCAATAGGATTGGAAGTTTACCTCTTACACTTCTTGGGGTGGGAGCTTTGGAAGCATATCAACACACTGATTCACATGAGGGAAAGAAGATGAGAGTGTTCAGTCCTGCCCAGCTCCTTGCTCTCCCAGTACACACAGGCTCACTCAAACCCAGGAAGGAGAATGGGTGAGTTAATGCAACTTCTAAAGGCAGATCCAGAGCATGAAGTGGAGAAGCAGGGCGACCCCAGACTGCAGAGCTCAGAAGTCCATCACCATCAATTCTGGTATCCATAGGCTGCCTCCGGATGTGAGCATTTGCTTACCGGCAGAGGAACCCGCCCTGTTGGCCCTTTCCCACTTTTCTGGGAGCAGGGATGTGTGGATGTTTGTCTGTGAGTGTGTGGGGTGTGAATTATCAGCAGGCGCAAGCAGATGGACTGGGTCTTTCACCTGATGTAATAATGAAAATAAAAATGAGTGGAAGAATAAGAACACTTTATATCTGCCTTGCACTCTATAGTTTTGAAGCACCTGCTTAACCAAATTCACTCAAATGAGAATCATCTCACTTGATTCTCATAAACATGTGTTGTTCCCAGTTACAGGTGGGGAAAATGTATCCCAGAGAAGTTAAGTAACTTCCAACTTGCAAAAAATAATCAAAGATCAATACCCAGTCAAAGGAAAGAGACACAAAATTGATGCATGATCCTGCCTTTTCTCTGTCCTTTAGGCTACAGCTAGTCAGGGGGTGTTGCAGCAGATGGTGGGCTGCTATGATATAGGCCCACCCAGGACTCTGTGTGTAGCGTAATGTGCGCTTGTCCTAGGAGTGACTTTCTGAGAAGACTTCTCCCTCTGTGTAGAGGAAAACACTTCCCACTGATAACCCCTGACCAAGCACTTAATATATTTAGGGAACAGAGTAGGTTCTGAAGGTGCAGAGTTAAAAAGATATGGCCCTAGTCATCAAAGACAAGATTCTTTTAGCTGTGGAATAAGGCCAAATATATACAAACACAAAGAGACGACAAGTCTGAGTTCTCTAACAGCAAACTGCCTTCCCTTGTGTTGTTCTGTTTCCTTGAAATCACTCACCACACCCACACGGATGTCCCTGAAATCTCAGGTCAGGTGTTTTTTCCTTAGTATGAGCCGGATTCCTTTCTGCTAGCTTCCTGTAACATCCTGTGTTTCTCTACCATCGCACTCAACAAACTGTGCTTTTGTTTTTAATCCTTACCTGAGGACATGTTTATTGATTTCAGAGAGAGAGGAAGGAGGAAAATGTGTGTGTGTGTGTGTGTGTGTGTGTGTGTGTGTGAGAGAGAGAGAGAGAGAGAGAGAGAGAGAGAGAGAGAGAGAGAGAGAGAAGCATCAATCGGTTGCCTCCCGTACGCACCTTGAGAGAGAGAGAGAGAGAGAGAGAGAGAGAGAGAGAGAGAGAAGCATCAATCGGTTGCCTCCCGTACGCACCTTGACCAGGTAGTGAACAGTCAATCTAGGTTTGGGCCTATGTGCCCCGGCCAGATCAAGCCTGTAACCTGCCACCATTTTGGCATTTTGGGACGCTGCAACCAACTCAGCGTCCCAGCCAGGGTTCAACACACTGTACTTCGGAATCTTACTTGCCTCCCTCTCTTACCTGACTCTGAACTTCAGAGAGAAGGATAGAGCTGTGTTGTTCAACCTTGGCATAAACAGCCTGGCATAAATAGACACTTAATAGATATGCGTTGAATAAAGAAAAGCAACCATTCCACTGCTAATGCCTCCAGTATATAAGCTGTAAAGTCCCTTGCAGCTGTCACATACTGTGACTTTATGCTTGCCAGTTGAGACATTGTTTTCATTGGGACTGGATATGACTTCACTTAGTAGTAAAGAAAACCACCTCACTCCGCCTCTCTTTTTCCCTCAGGGACCTAATGATAATCTCAGCATGAACAACAGTGGCAATATGTGGCTTACTTCATCTCCCTTTTATTGGCATGCCGGGGCTGGCAGGAGTCCAGTGGGAACCCCATGCTACTTCTAAGAAGGTCTCTGCCTTGTTAACTGGTTGTTGGTGAGGAGATCAGAGTTTTGCTACCCAAAAATGGTGATTTTAACCTGGTTATTGAAAAACAGCCCTGGCTGGTGGCACAGTGGACAAGGTGCCGGCCTGTGAACCCAATGGTTGCTGGTTTGATTCCCAGTCAGGGCACATAACCAGGTTGCAAGCCAGATCTCCAGCCAGGTCCGTAGCTGGAGGCAGGTGAAAGGCAACCATACATTGATGTTTCTCTCCCTCTCTGCTTCCCTCCCTTCCCCTCTCTCTAAAAATAATAAATAAAATCTTGAATAAAAAAAAGAAAAACAAATGACTCAGCCCTGGCTGGTGTGGCTCAATAGGTTTGTGCCAGCCTGTGCACTAAAGGGTTGCTGGTTCAATTCATAGTCAGGGCGCATGCTTGCGTTGCAGGCCAGGTTCCCAGTTGGGGGCACGTGAGAGGCAATCAATTGATGTTTCTCTCTCACACGTGGATGTTTCTCTCCCTCTCTTTCCCCCACCCTTCCCTATTCTCTAAAAATAAATAAATGAAATCTTAAAAAAAAAAAAAAGACTCAGAGAGAAACTTTGACCCTCCCCCTCTCTGCCTAAAGTCATTCAGATTTTTTAAAAAACCATATTCAGGAAGGGAACCTTAGCATAACCACCTTAGAACATATGAATCAGCACACATGTGACAGAAAGAAACCTAGCAAAGCCCATTTCACCTAAGTCCCATTGGTTCTGGATGGCCCAACAAGAATTGGGTTTGCCACATGTTTGCTCTTTCCACTACCTGTGAATTAGCTACTTTCCTTTGGAGTCCCAGAGCCCTGCCCAGCTTCTCTTTTGTCTAGAATGGCACATCTGCCCAATGTGCTTCTGAGCTCACATCTTATGGCGTCCTGCAGCACATGTATCTATAATGAACTTTATACATTTCCTCATGTTAACCTGTCTGTTAATTTGGTTGTTATCCCAGCTAGAAGAATTAATTAATTAATTAATTAATTTAAAAAAATATTTTATTTGTTCTTTTTAGAGAGAGGGAAAGGGAAAGAGGCAGAGAGGGACAGAGACATCAATGTATGGTTGCCTTTCACCTGCCTCCAGCTACAGAGCTTGCTGGAGATCTGGTTTGCAACCTTGTTATGTGTGCCCTGGCTGGGAATCGAACCAGCGACTTTTGGGTTCGCAGGCTGGCACCTTATCCACTGTGCCACCAGCCAGGGCTAATTTATTTTTTATTTTTATTTTTTCAAGGGACAGGGCAAATGCAGTTCCCCACTACCATAAATGATGCAGCGGAGTTTCCCACGCTTGGGGAAATAGCAGGCAGCACCACATCTAGAGTGCACTGGATAAGCCTCACCTCGGGAAAACCACTTTTGTGACCATGGTGTATCTCCCCTGCCAGGTAAGTATATAAGCTAGAAAAATTTAGAAGATGGATGAAAGTTCTTTTTCTACACCCCACATTGGGCAGGTGAGGCTGAGAAAATCCAGGGGCTAGGCCACACAGAATGCTCAAGAAAGGAAAGCACGCTGAAGTATTTGCAGATTAGAAAGGCAAAGAAGTTTGATGAAAACTAACATTCAAAGTACCTGCCAGGCTTTTAATAATGTCAGAGGAGAAGAGCCTGGAGGAGAAAGATAAGAAGCACATTTATTTCCTCTGCCCACTCCATGTTACCCCCACGCCTTGTGTTTTACTATTAGAAAACAATAGCAGCGATTCTCAGGTAAGCTGCATTGTGTCAATCCTACGGGTAGGAAAATCAAACCCAGGAGATTAGAAAATTAATTTGGCAGGGCCCGTGGGGTTGCTGTCCGAAGTGCTGGATCCCAGAGTACGCGGAGGCCTGAGTCTTAGCCAGGTTCATCTGCCCCCACAGATGATTCAGCCAAGGACTGATGGGGAGCAGTGGGTTGTGGACAAGGAAGACTTAAGAGCCTGTTTGGAAAGAGAGGTTTATAACATGCTCTCTGAAACCCCTGGAACCAGATGTTTTTCAAAACTCAGAATTTTATAGATTTTAACGAATTAATATGGTGCATCTACCATATATTATGTAAAATCCTTGGTGAACTCCCAGACAGAACGACATAATCAAGCAATCAACATTTCCTCAGGAAAATGTATGACTAGTCATCCCAAGTGTGATCACTAAAGACCTTATATAGCTTCACGCGTCTCCCTCCAAATGAATTCGTTTGTCTTAGACTTTGTAATAAAGCTCTTGGTCTCAGAGCATTTGGATTTCAGAATTTAGGTGGAGGGATTGCTGTCCCACTGTGGTTCCAGCCCTTGGGTTCTACCTTGGGTCAAGTTGACCTGCAAAAATTCCTATGGTTGATCTCACTTTCTAAACTTGTAACTTTCCTGACTGGGGTGCATGATAATGGCTACTAGCCCTATTAACTGCCCACTACTTGAAAGGCTCTGTACTGTTTGACATGTATTTATGTTTCTTGTTTTTACCACTTTCTTAAGAGGCAGGATTGTCCCCATTCCACAGATAGGGAAACTGAGGTTCAAGAAGTTTAAATAATGCACCTGAAATCATAAGCTGATAAATGGAACCAGGGACTTGAACCCTAATCAGATTCCAGTGCCTGCACTGTTTTACTACTTTTAACTTTGCCTTCATTTTTAAAAGAGTTGGTTTGAGTATGAATAAGGGATTAACTTGCTTCCAGTTTAGTTCGCAGTGGGTATTTAGTTAACTACATTGTGAAATGACATGTACAAGGTCTGTCCTGAACGTACTGGCTGTGCAAACGGTTTTAATTATATTGACACTGACTTGATACTTTCAGGACAGACCTTCTACTTACATTTACAATATAGGTTTCAAGTTTTATTTTTTATTTATTTAATTTTTTAAAAGATTTTTATCATTTTCAGAGAGTGGGGGCGGGGAGGGAGAGAGGCAGAGAGGGAGAGAGAGACTTCAGTGTACCTGCCTCCTGTCACAGACCTGGCTGGCTGGAGACCTGACTTGCCACCTGGTTATGTGCCCTGGCTGGGACAGGTTTCAAGTTTCAAACAATTAAACAATAATTGCTCACGAACTAGAGGGGTGAAGAGTAAAAGGCTGTTTCCTGTTTTTTTCTTATTTTTCATTTTTGGTTGTTATTTATTTATTTAGGCTGTTTCCTGTTTATGGCCTCCTCAGACCTGCTTCCAACAGCTTAATGGTATGCTTCCAGAAATACTTATGTACTTTTTAGTTACGTATAAAACAGACGTAATTTACTGTGGATTTTTTTGGCTTAATAATATATATTTCCATATTTGAACATATAGAATACCTCATTTTTGTTTTTGTTAAACTGATCTTTTAAATGAAATGATAAATGTATTGGGCAAACAGTGGTGAAAGAAACATTTTTGTAGTATAGGGTTTAAGAGCCTAGACCTAGAACATTTTCTAAAATGTGTTTTAAAGATTTTATTTATTTATTTGTTTGTTTGTTTATAGGGAGAGGGGAAGGGAGGGAGAAGGAGAGGGAGAGCTCACATGCTCCCAACTGGGGACCTGGCCCACAGCCCAGGCATGTGCCCTGACTGGAAATCAAACCCATGACCCTTTGGTTTGCACTCAATCCATTGAGCCACACCAGCCAGAGCTAAAAAAAAAAAATGTATTTATTTATTTACTTTAGAGAGAAAGAGGAAGGGAGAGAGTGAGAGAAACATCAATTTGTTCCACTTATTTATGCATTTATTGGTTGGTTCTTGTACATGCCTTGGCCAGGGATTGAATTTACAACTGTGAAACATAAGGATGACATTCTAACCAACTGAGGTACCTAGTTAGGGCCAACCTAGAGCATTTTGAGTTCAATTCTCCACTCTGTTCCTTATAAATTCTGTAATTTGGAATATGATAAATTACGCAATCTCTCTATGCCTGAATTTCTTTACCTGAGAAGGGAGCTTAATTGTGGTATTTCCCTCAGGGAGTTGTACGATGTAGCTTATGGGTATAGCAGTTGAGTACTTTGCCTGGGAAAACAAATTATACACCTACTTCCCAAGTAGATGCTTAGGGGTACCCCTTCAGTTGCTTGTAGGATAGCCCTAATTTATAGCACTGAGTTCCCTTTTCCTGGAAAGTGATGATAGGTGGATCCATGGATCTGTTGCTTTCTGCTCCTCTTCCTCCATCACAAATTGACCACAGTCAAAAAAGTCTGGAGGCCAATGCTCTTGGCAGATTGAACCCTGGACCTTGGACACTAACCTCCTGCCCTGGGAAAGGAGGCAGGTGGATATAGAGAATTCATGGTGTAAAGCATTGAGTTGGAATTAGAAGTTCTTACCCTAAATCTGCCCCCATCTTCCTGTGTCACTTTGGACAGATAGCTTCTCACCAGATGATTTCTAATCACATCCAGCTCTAGGATTCTAAGGTTTTGTTCTGATTTCCAGGATTCTGCTTTTGATTTCCAGGACTAGGCAGATGTGGCTGCAGGGGACTCCTGTCCTTAGAAAGCTGCTGGTTAATCCAGTTTTGGTATTTGGTGCACTTGAAAAGCATTACAGACTCTGGAGTCAGAAAAATAGGTCCAAATTTTGACTCTGTCACTGCTTAGCTGGGCATATTACTTAACCTCTCCAGACCTCAAATTTTTTAAAATGATGTAACATGGGTTAATAATAGTGCCTGTCTTCAAAATAGTACCTATCCTTTTTGATCCTTCATTCTACAAATGCTTATAGGGTGCTCACTGTAACCTAGGCTCTGGGTACATGTATGAGACATACCAGATGTAACTTGCAGTCAAGTGTGGAACACAGACAATGACTGAATAATCATACTAACAAATGTAAAACTGCAACTGTGACAAGTGCAGCTGAGAATGGCAATGTGGTGTTTTAAGAACCTATAATAGAGAGATATAATGGGATAAGAAATTTTAGACAAGGTTTTTCCGGGAAGGTGGTGCTCGAATTGAGCCCTAAAGAATGAGGCTAGGTAACGAGGTAGCTAACTAGAAATAGGGTGTGCAAAAGTCCTGTGGTGCGGATAATGAAAAAGGCCAGTGACACCAGAGGGAAGAGAATTAAAGGGAACCAAGGAACAAGTGAGGGTAGAGAGATAAGCAGGGTCTCACAACCGTTTTGTTTTAATTCTAAAATCAGTGGCAGGGCATTGAGGGTATAAGCAGGGGCCTTTATTGGATTTGCTTTTGGAAGAGGCCTTTAGGTAAGAATAGATTTGGGGGAAGGTGGTAAAATGAATTTAGGCATACCAGCTATTGTGGTCCAGTGAAGGAAGATAGTAGTTCAAGCTATTTAGGAGGTAAAAATTGACAGGATTTGGTAATAGATTATATACCTAGGGCAGGGTGGGGGTATTGGGGGAGAAGAATTTGTCAGGAATGATGCCCAGGTTTCTGGTTTGAACAATTGGATGGCTGATGGTGCTCTTCTCTAAGAGAGGAACTCCCAGAGAATCAGCAAATGTGGGGAAAAGAACCTGAGAGACTTTGGATTTGTTGGCTTGAGGTGTCCTTTAAGACATTCATGATGAGCAGTCCATCAGGCAGCTGGATGTGTGAGTCTGAACTGGAAATATACATTTGGGAAAAATTAGCAGAGACAGCAATTGAGGCTGTGCATATAAATGAGATGCCCCAGGAATCAAGAATAGTGTAAAGAGCCCTAGCTGGGTAGCTCAGTTGGTTAGAGCATCCTCCCCATACGCTCCATATGCCAAGATTGTAAATTCGATCCCTGGTCAGGGCACATATAAGAATCAACTAATGAGTGCATCAATGAGAGGAACAACAAATTGATCTCTCTCTCTCTCTCTCTCTCTCTCTCTCTCTCTCTTTCTCTCTCTCTCTCTCACACACACACACACCAATAAATAAAATTCAAAAAATAATAATGTAAAGAGGAGGGGCCTGGGTCTCAACCTTAAGGAAACCCAACATTTAATCGTTGGGTAAAAAGAATGAACCTAAAAAAGGGACAAGGAGGAGAGGGAGGTGAAACCAAGCCTAGAAATTGCAGGTTACAGAAGTGAAGGGGAGAATGATTCATGAAAGGACCACTCAGCCATGTGCAAAGATGATGCAAGGTCAAGTGAAATGAGGACGGAAAGATGCTCACTGCATCTAACAACACAGAAATCACTGGTGACTTTAGCCATAGTTGTGGATATGGAGTGGTGGGGTAGAAGCCAAGATTGAGGAGAGACTGGGAAATGAAGAAATGATTGTACTGAATACAAAAGTGTTTCACAACTGTGAAGGGGAAGAGAGAGATTTGGGCTGTAGCTTGAGATTCTTGGAAGGTGCAAGTTATGTGATGGTTATAAAATGCTTAGGATGGTCCTTCACCCAGATTGAACTGAGACTGAGGGTATTTGGCTTCGAGAAAAAGTCAAGACTTCTTTGAATGACCCAGGTACCTGACTTCAGCACTTACGCATGACATGAGTGAAGTGTACATTCTAGAACTACAAATGAACTCAACCCGTTTGAAAGGGAACCCTGGACTACAGCTGGGACAGGAATGGATAAGCTTTCTTCAGGAATCATGGTCCCCAGGTCAGGCAGGGTAAGTAGAGTCAGTAACTGTGGTTAGGGGTGGGGCGGGGAGCTGTGAAGATGCAAACCTCCAGAGCATCTCTTCTCCTTCAGTGTAATTCAGTCAAAGCCATGAAACTTTCATCAACTGCTTTAACTCACCGAGTTCGCTCAACGCCTGTAGCACTTGGGGCCCTGTGTAATTTATCAATTGTTTACTCCGATGGATAAAGTGTGATTTATTGCAAGGAATTTATTTTAGGAGTTCAATTTTTGTTATTTATTATAAGAGGAGTAAATGAAAAAAATGAGGCTATTCTGATCATTTTTTTTTAAAGGAAATAGAGAGTTCTATCAGCTTCATAAACCAAGTTGTTTCTTTATTTTGTTTTGACTGTAAAAAATCCCCCAAATCCTGATTTAGTCAGATCAATAATTGCAGATTATAATAGTTTTACCTTGTAACGCCAGGATGTTCTTTAAATTAATCAAAAATGGCAGAAGGACATTTATTTTAAGGTGCTCAAAAATAAGCTAGTCAAGAGGACAAGCTGAATTCAGTGTGTTAATATGAGTGTGGAAATACATATATGACAAACTTTTATGACTATTTT
>PVIW01007585.1:42219-71001 GCA_004026585.1 Noctilio leporinus
TTTAGAAAGAGGGGAAGGGAGAGAGGCAGAGAGGGAGAGAGACATCAATGTATGGTTGTGTTTCACCTGCCTCCAGCCACAGACCTGACTGGAGACCTGGTTTGCAACCTGGTTATGTGCCCTGGCTGGGGAATCGAACCTGCGACTTTTGGGTTCGCAGGCCGGCGCCTTAACCACTGTGCTACCAGCCAGGGCCAACTTTTATGACTATTGTAATAACTGCTTCATTATATTTTTAATTTATTCCTCAAAACAACCCTATGAGGTAACTATTAGTATTATCATACCCACTTAATGTCAAGAATATTGAGGCTCAGAGAGATTAGGCAGACTTATTCTTCTGGCAACATGAACATGTAAATACACTGCCTTCCACTGGAATCAACTAAAACTCGTGGAGAATTTTTTTTTTTTAAATTTACCCATGGATTTTATTTTTATTTCTTTATTTCCTCAGTGTAGTTCAGTGTTCATTAAAAAACCAGACTTTATTAATTTTTTAGAGAGAGAGGAAGAAAGGGAGAAAGAGGCAGAGAAACATCAATGTGAGAGAAACACTGATCAGCTGCCTCTCACACACCCCCAACTGACCCACAACCCAGGCACGTGCCTTGACTGGGAATCAAACCAGCAACCATTCAGTTCACAGGCCAATGCTCAATCCATGGAGCCACACTTGCCGGGATGAGAAAACATTTTTAATGTCTCAATGATTGGCAAGAAAGTAAGGAATCTGCAGAGTAAGGAATTTAAATAATTGAACAGATTACTGAAGCTGGCTATCATCCTGAGGATCTCTTTCAACCTTAGTAAATTTAAGTTTGAGATCTTGCAGGCTTCCTGGGCTCAGGAAACAGGGCCTAAGTGTTCCACATTTTTTTGTGAAGTTTGAAGAAAGGGTGGGAAAAACCCCCCGAACAATTCACTTTAGAGTTCAAGAATAGAGGCATGAAGAATTTTCTTAAAATAACCATTAAATGAATGGTCAGAATGTATCTTCCAATCTATTACTAGTTTCAATGAAGTGAAAAAAAAATTCAATTAATGCAAAAAAGTCAAGAAAATGGGGGGGCACAGAAAGGATGTGAGAAATAAAAACTACAAAACAACATAGAAATTAATTCAAATATTATTGATTGCATTGCAATAAAAAAAAACATGGGCCAAATACCACAGTAAAATATTCTCAAAGTAGATAAAAAACAAACCCCATCACCTGTTCTATTCCTAGTCAGGGCACATACCCAGGTTGCAAGCCAGGTCTCCAGCCAGGTCTGTAGCTGGAGGCAGGTAAAAGGCAACCATACATTGATGTTTCTCTCCCTTTCTCCCTCTTTCCCTTCCCCTCTCGCTAAAAATAATAAACTCTTAAAAACAAACAAACAAAACAAAACAAAACAAAACAAAAAAAAACCCAGACAAACAAAAAAAAAAACTTCAGTTCTATGCTATTTAAAGGAGACACATCAACAACATAAAAATACAGCCCTATCTGGTATAGCTCAGTGGACTGAACAACAACTTCTTAACTGAAGGGTCACCAGTTCGATTCCTAGTCAGGGCACATGCCAGGGTTTCGGGCCAGGTCCCCAGATGGGGGCATGCAAGAGGCAATCACACATCGATGTTTCTCTCCCTCTGTTTCATGGACATGAAAGAGGAACAGTGACTAGTTGCCTCCTGTATGCACCCAGACTAGGGATCCTGGGGATCATACATGCCCAAAGTGGGGATCAGACCTGCAACCTAGATAGTGCCCTGACTGGGAATCGAACCTACGACCCTTTGGTCCAACCCACCGAGCCACACCAGCCAGTGCATGCTTCTACCTTATAAGAAGGGTCATTGGAACTGGGTGGTGGTGGGGTGATGTGGTGTCACACAACTTCCTGCCAAGCTGGGCCTTGAACCCACAGTCCAGCAGCCTGGTACATTGCAGCGTTCATCAGTCAGGGCTGGGTGAGCACAGTTAAACTTCCTAGGGAGACACTGAGAGCCCTGGTCACAGGATTCCAGGAG
Organism: Noctilio leporinus; assembly: GCA_004026585.1. NCBI lineage: Eukaryota > Metazoa > Chordata > Mammalia > Chiroptera > Noctilionidae > Noctilio > Noctilio leporinus. Next base: position 44,239 of record PVIW01007585.1, read on the forward strand.
CCAGGGCCAAGCCCCTGCATGAGTCACCAAAAGAGACCACTCAGTCCTCAGGCTCAGGCTGCGGAGAGGAGGGGGTAGCCCAGAACTATTCACAGTGAAGCCTCCCCAGGCGGTTTACGCTTTTGAAAATGGCACTTAGAGAGATGCTATCAGGAGGCGTATTTAATGGGTTTGGAAATTGGCTAATTTTGCCGCAACTGTCTGGATGTTGTCCGATGCATGCTAAGCATCTAGGACCAGCATGGGCTTGTGAGTAGGGCCAGGGTGTCCCAAACCTTCAGAGAGATGCAGCAGGGGGAGGGCAGGGCAGAGTGGCTGGTCTTTTCTAGTTGCTAGAAAGACTCTAGCTAACCTCAGGCCACCAAGCTGGCTGTTGGGTCAGTGCCCTCTCCCGCTCCACATGGAGTCACCCCTCCCCCTGCCTGCACACCTTCCCCTTTCACATAGGTCCTCTCAGCTCTCTTCTCTTCCTGGGCCTCCCCACCCTTGCCCATAGCCCCTGCTTACTCCACCACCGCCAACCCCCGAAGCTGGCCCTAGGCAGTCACCCTCCTCCCATGCCTTGGATCAATAAACCATCAATATCCTGCACTGAGAAGGAACACACAGCTCATCTCACGCCTGACTCACCAAGAACTGCTGTCACAGCCTCTCCCTGGGCCCCTGGCATGCACGCTCCACCCTCTGGGCCCTGCTTTTCCTTCCAGAGACATTGCCATCCATCAGCTCTCTGCCTCGCTGGTCACAATCACTTCCTCTGGCTGTCTTCAGCTTGGGTGTTTATGTTTGTCCTCTCTCCTCTCCCTGCACTCTGTTCTTGTTTGTCGCCGGCTCTGGGTTCCTGTAGGTTGCTTATTAGGGTGTCCTGCAGGATGGGGCAGAAAAGAGGGGCAGCAAAACTCATCCCCCTCACCAAGTGTGGCTTTCTCCTCTCCAAAATGTAGGCTCTTCAGGGAAAGAGGGCTACAGTGGCCAGTAGAGGCACATTATGTAACTTAAAGAGCCCAAAATTGGAGTCGAAAGACTTTTGTTTCGGAACTAATTCTGAAAGAACTTTGGGTAGGTTCGTTAACCTGTCTGGCTTCAGTTCTCTCATTTATAATATGGAGCTGTGATGACTGAGTGAGAAAAGAATAGCTTATCATTTCTGGAATATATTCTGTAGGTTGGGCTCCATGCTGGGCCTTTCAAATATTGACTGTAATCAAGCATGTTTCTGACAGTGCTTTGTAAATTAAAAAGCGCTGCGCAAGTGCCAGTTATAGAGAAACCCAGAAGGCCACGAAGGTGTCCTTGTGGCTCTCCTTTGCACCCAGAAAATAATTAAATGGCACTTTTGAGCAGTTCTGCTAACAAACACATTTTACACATACGTTATCTTATTGATCTTCACATGACTGCTCAGGAGCAGGTGGGCAAATACGACTAGCCCTATTCTATAGGTAAGGAGGTCCAGCCCAGGAAACAGAGCCTGGGAAACTCTTTTCTCCACTCCCCCCTGTGTGCTCCCATCCTCCCTGCCCCCCACTTCCCTGCAGTGGGTTGGGAGGCGCCCCTGGTTCATCTTCCTGAGAGTAAATGGGGTGGGGTGGCAGGCAGTGCGTGATTGTGCCACAGGCGGCATCTTGAACGATGGAATGAGATGCCAGGAGAATTTATTTGGAACAGTCAGGGTGGAGGTCTGAGCGCAGCAGGGTGCCCCAAGCTGGCCGGGGCAACACAAGCAGTACTGCCCCCAGAGGGAAGGGGACACGGTGGGGACCATTCCCAGGGTCAGAGTGTTGCCAAAACTCACTGTTGGTTAGAAACCACCAGGAAATGGGGTTGCCTAAGAGAAGACATGGTAATGTCATGTGGGAGCTTCTGAACATGGGCCTCAGGGCCCAAGAGTCCAGCAAGGACTTGTTTTCACTCTCAGCTAACCGTGGGCCAAATAGACCACCTCCCACACCATACCTGATACCTGCACCTGCAGGCACAGGGCCAGGCTGTGGCCCAGGAGCTTGTGTGTGAACCTGAAGCCCCTTCTAGGCAGCCAATGCCATTCCGGGCCTAACTCTTCCCCTCCAGCCACCAGAGGCCTCCACTAGTTCCTACACCGGCTGAGTTCTGGCACCAGCCTGCTCACCTGGACCAGGGCTCCCTCAGAAGGACGAAGAACAATGAGGACTGTTGCTGCCCCCTTCAGAGAGGCTCCATTTTAAAACCAGAAAAGCCGGTGTTTGTGCTGCCTGTCTTCTAGCAGACCCAATAAGCAGAGACAGGGATTGCATCTTTCTGGGTGCTTTATTCAGATGGTTGCTGGTCTGAGAAGATGGTGGGTTTGTACCCTAACAGGCCATCTTAAATTCCATTAAAAATGGACCCTTTTGCCCTGGCTGGTGTGGCTCAGTGGATTGAATGCTGGCCTGTAGACCAAAAGGTTGTTGGTTCGATTCTCAATCAAAGCATTTACCTGGGTTTCTGGCCAGGTCCCCAGTGCGGGGCATGTGAGAGGCAACTAACCCATGTTTCTCTCACACATCACTGTTTCTTTCCTTCTCTTTCTCCTTCCTCTCCCCGACAAATAAATAAATAAATAAAATTTAAAAAGATTAAAAAAATTATTTTTAGAGAGAGTGGAAGGGATAGAGGATATGGATCTGACTGGAGACCTGGCTTACAACCTGGTTATGTGTCCTGGCTGGGGAATCAAACAGCGACCTTTGGGTTCACAGGTTGGCTCTTTATCCACTGTGCTGCTACCAGCCAGGGCTTAATTATATATATATAATATATATATATATATATAGATCCTTTTACACTTGATCTTGGCCAAAAAGCTGAGAAGCAATTGGACCCTTTTTCTAAGAAGAAAAGTGTAGATAAGAGGTTTGGAATTTAGGGAAAAAGTTAATCAGATAAAAGCAGCAGCATTCTTTTTCGTCTGTGTTCTGGGCAGTGTCCTGGGCAGTGGTCCTCTCACCCTGGAGAACAATGGCTCAGATACCATCTTGATGGCTTGCAGTCCTCCTGAGGCACAAAGGCGGAGCTGCTTATGGTTACCTGAAGTCAAGGTGGGTTATCCCTCCAGTTCCTGAAATAAGCTTTTTATATACATTGATTTCTATAAGCTTATTAGCTGTTACCTGAAACTAAAATTTTCCAACATTTGAATCCCCCATTAATTTCTCCCAGCAGTAGTAACTGACTGGATTTCTTTAAAAATTGTAGCCAGCCAAAGCCACCGGGACCCAGGATGTGGTTCTCTCTGTAACTCACCCTCATCTCACTCTGAGCTCCCTCTTCTCACCTGATGGCCCCTCTCCCTCCAAAATGGCTCTTGGGCTCTCCTTCCTCCTCCCCTCCGGGGACTGATGAACTGTGACTTGGTTTCCCTTGGGGCCATCTCAGCTGGAAGCTATCCTCTCTCAGCCCTTGGCTCAGGAGATGGGATGGTAGCCTCTGCCTCCACAAACCATTAGCTCAACCCTCTCTCAGGAGAACCTGGCTGCAGCCAGCTCCTGCTGCCTGCTTTGCACTCAGCTCTCCCTTGGTGCTCTCATGGGTCTGCCTTACTCATGGAAGACACTGCTCTCCCTCTTCTGGGGACAACTTTGCCAGCTGCAAGCCTGTATGTTATCATCATCTGGAATGACAGCGTGTCTTGCTGCAGCCCTCCACTCCATACCCCCACCCCCCAACCTAGTCATCTTGGAATGTTAAATCCAAACATCCTGCAGCAGGCCGAAGTCCTGCACACTTTGGGCTGCTCTGCACAGCCTTTCCTGCGACTGTCCAGTGACACTGCTGGTCCTTCTATTCCTTGGCTTTTTTTCTCCCTCTGTATCAGCCCCTCCTGTTTTTCCTTCCATCTTGGGCCACCTGGGGTCCATATTCCATTTCTTCTAACAGCTCTTGCACTAACAGCCCCACTTCCATTGCCCCCCCTGTTTTTCATGACACCCTTTTGAGAAAGACCCAGTCCAAAGTTAATTCAGTTATTTGCTTTCTCTGCTGCTGGGCACAAGTGGAGAAAAGTCACAGCTGCACAGACCGAGGTAGTTACACAGTCAAGAGCCTGCACCATAACCAGGTCTTCTAATGGCTCAGAATTTTCTCCCTTTTCCTTAGTCACCTCCCTTTCTAGAGCTCATCATCAGCTATTTCAGACCTTTTTCCCTCTCCTCAAGACACCACCTGCCCCATCATCTCCCCCACATATTCTCAGCAGATAACCTTAAAGAAAGTAAGGGTTGAGTCATCTGGCAGAAATTCCATCAACACCCTGACACCAGACAGACGAGGTCCTTTCCTCCTTGTTCCCTGGTCACCGTGGGATAGGTAGGGGTCCACATGTCCTCCTAAGAATTTGGCTAATTCCTTTAAGTGCTTTGGACCCTCTCCCTTTCCACCTCCTTGAAATCTCATTCAATTGATTTCCGGCTTTTCTCTGATCTTGCATTTCTTCCTCTCTGCTGGCTCCTTTTCATTAGCATTTAAATATATTTGAGATTCACTCGTTAAAAACAAAACAAAAAGTCCTTTCCCTTATCCCCACATTCTACCTCAATCCCCAGTATTCATTATCTAATTCACAGCAACATTTTGGGACTTAAAAACAAAACAGCCAACACAAAACACATTATTTCCCCCAGTTTCCAAGGGTCAGGAATCTGGGATCCTGAGGGTGCAGTCAAGATGGGGCAGCAATTACCTGAAGGTGCGACCAGGACGGATGGACCCACTTCCACCATGGCTCACTCCGTGGCTGTTAGTGGGTCACCTCCGTTCCCTGTCATGCCAGCCTCATGATGTGGCAGCTAACTTTCCCAAGAGTGAATGATCTGAAAGTGGCTAACATGGAAGCTGCAATACCTTTTTTTTTTTTGAAAGATTTTATTTCATTATTTTTTTAGAAAGAGGGGAAGGGAGAGAGGCAGAGAGGGAGAGAGACATCAATGTATGGTTGCCTTTCACCTGCCTCCAGCCACAGACCTGACTGGAGACCTGGTTGGCAACCTGGTTATGTGCCCTGGCTGGGGAATCGAACCTGTGACCATTGGGTTCGCAGGGCGGCACTTTAACCACTGTGCTACCAGCCAGGGCGCTGCGATACCTTTTATATACACTTTTGGAGTGACATGCCACCACTTCTGCTATGTTCCATGGGTCCCACAGACTGACCCCGATACCGTGTGGGAGGGGATGACAGGGGTGAGGATACGAGGAGGTGCAGGTCACCGGGGGCCAGGTGGAAGCTGCTCCCCCGCCTCACATCACAGGCAGACAACCGACGAGCTGTGTCTACTGGTTGTCTCCACATTTTCCTGCCACCTCTTCACTCACTTACACTGTTCTCCCTAAGTCCCCAGAGACTTCCTGATTTTAAAATCCAACGGCTACTTCTCAGTCCTCAGCCACATCCCACCTCAGTGAGCAGTTATTAATAGCTTCATTATTCTTCTTCTCCAGTTTTGGGTTCCTCAACTAAAGGAAGAGGGGAGAGGCCTGAAGGAAGGAACAACGAGGCCAAAAATGAATGGCTATAGTAACTGAGATTCATCGGCCCCAGATAGAGAAGCTTTAGGGGTGGGTTGAGTATGTTTTCAAGTCTACAGAGGCACCTCGCTCCTGTCTCCTCCAAAGACCAAATAGTTAAAGGTTAAGTTTTAGTAATGACAGAAATGACAGATCCCAGGTTAGAGACAGAGAAGTGTTAAATGCCAGGAATTAGCTGGAGCAATGTAGAATTTGATCATCTGGTTTTTAAAAGGTTAGCATTTTGCACATCTGAGATGACTCCTGGGTCGACTTAGCTAAGGTTGGGTAGGTGGATTGGGTAACTCACTACACCCGAGGATCCACACCTTCCAGGGCTGCATGAAGGGCAAGTCCATGTGGAACTGAACTTACAGCCAATCTCTTGTCCATTTCCAGTAGTGGTGTGTGATTGTGGCCACCCCTGGCCCTCCAGCTATTACAGCCTGTTTGCACCAGTCCTGAAAGAGGCCAGAACCCTGGGGTTATAGGTAGGGGGAAGTGCAGTGAGGACTGACTTGGTTTGGCATTTAGAAAAGAAGCACAATCAGCAAAAATAACCTTGGCTAAGGGAACTGGTTGTTGTATCACCTCCTCCAGGAAGCCCTCTCTGATATCTCCAGGCTGGCTGAGGGCCTTTTCTCTGTGCTCCCACTCTGTGCTACCCTGGTTTTTAAATTAACTCTGTAGCACTGAGATGTTTGTGTCTAAGGGTTTATCACTCTCCTCACTAAACTATGAATTTTTTGATGGCAAGAACTATGCTTTGTTAATAGCAGTCTCTGGGACCTGGTACGAGGCATAGACAATGGGAAGCACTGAATGAATCAGTCTTGACTAACTGACCTAGGGAACGAGGCCTTGGGGGACTTCTGGATATCCTAGGGGAAAGCCCTGATTTTTTGGAACCATGTTCTAATAGGATGACTGAAGAGAGGACCCAAGGAAATCTGGGTTCTAGTTGCTGCTCAGCCACTTTTTAGCAGTAGGAGACTTGGTTAGCCCATGACAATCCCTTCCCCGTGCCTCAGTTTCCTCATCTACCAATCGCAGGAGATGGCCCCATAGACTCACACAATTGTCCTAAAAATCAAATGAGGTAATGGTTGTGCAGGTGGTGAAAACATCTAGAAAAAGATCTTTAAGATTTATATGGAGGTAAGCAGTTATTAATAGCCTCATTATTATTCTTACCCAGAATACCTATGGAAAAGAAGCGTGTGGCAGCCCCTGCACCCCACCTTTCCACACTATTTCTGTCCCTGGAAAGCAGGCTCTCGGAGTAGTAGTTCCCAATTTGCCACTGTGGGGAAGAGGGTGAATTCGAGGTAGAGCTTCCACTCTCTCCCGCTCTCCAGCCTGGGCCTCCTGGTGGCTCTCACCAAGACAATGACACACCAGCCATCTGGAGGGTTGCAGGCATCACCTGTCTCTGTGACTGCATTTGATGCTGTGGTGGGGTTGGAGAGATGCTCAGGTGACTCCACCCACCCAATCAGGCCCAGGTACAAGGGAAGCAGCTTTCATGCCTCTTCTGCATTTCTGAGGAGTCATCTGATCTCTCTTCCCACTTCTCTTCCCACAGCTCCTGCTGCCTGCAGCTGACCCGGCCTGCAGGGTGGGGAGCTGTGTTCAGGGGTGGGAATAAACCCAGGTGCTTCTCCTCCCCCACACCACTCACTCCCCTGCCCTGCCAGCACGTGTCTGTGCACATCAGCTGGCCCATGACTAGACAGCAGCGAAGAGAAGCAGGTGGCCTGAGGACAGGGAGGAGAAACCCAGATGGGTGCCATCTGATGGCGACCCCACCCTCATCAAGTTCTGGAAACCATGTCCAGGTTCTGCCAGCTGGCAGTCCCTCAGAACAAGCCCTACGGGCTCCCAGCAGAGCGCCCACCCCCCGCACCCCCATCCCTGGCCTCATCTTGCCCTTTTGCCTGACCTCACACTAACCTGGGACCATCAGCACGAGGGCAGACCAAATCTAGAGAAGTGGGGTCTCCGCTAGCTTTGGGGATAATGAGAGCCTCAGGGTCAATGAAACAGAGAGGACAGAGGTGAGAAAGTCAGGATGCCCGGGGAAGGCTGGCATCTAGAGAGGGGTCACACTGAGGTGCAGCAGCCCTGACCAGGTCTCTGTCCACACGCCAAGGACCAGCAGGGCTTATTACCAGTCTCAGGGGAACGGGCCAGTATCAGAGAAGCGCAGGAGACCTCCTCCAAGGTCTCCTAACTCGGCTTGAGCTCCCCCTCCCCACCCAGCCAGGAAGGTCTGCTCGCTGATGACTTAAAACGTTGCCCTCAATTCTATCTTTAGCTCTGGTTGCTGGAAGCCTGAGTGACAGGCAGGGTGGCGGCTTGTGGGGTGGGGAAAATTTGCAGCTACCAGGTTTGCTGAGAAGGTGTCACAATGGTGAGGAGCAGGGCCCATGTTGCGGTCACTGCTGCAGCTGCGGCCAGCGTGGGGGCGTGGGCTCACAGCTCCGCAGATATTGGCTCTATGAATGGGTGGGTGGAGCAGAGGCACCCAGAGGGGACGGTGTGAGCCAGGCCAAGTGGTCCACAGACCAAGTCACAGACCCTGGAGGAGCTGTACATCATCTTGGGCAGGCGACTTCCTTCCTGATCTCAGTTTCATTTGTAACAGGGGACTAGGTAAGCAGCTTTCAGACAACCCCCATGGACCACCACCTCTCTTCCCCCACCCCACCCCCATCAACAAGGCGCTGCCGCAGGGTATGACTTGGACAGAAGGGGAACGATGATGGACTGGCAGGGCCCTCCCACCCCTTCCACAGGGGTTAAGTCATTTCTATCAATTCTGGATAGTGAGCTTCGTAGACAGAGGGCAGCTCTGGTGCACAAGCACATTCAAATTTGAGAAGCCAGAATAAAATTGCTTCTTGCGGCAGGTGGCAAGCATGGCCCTCCACTGCCTCTCATCAGAACTGATATGAAAATCTCTAATCTAAGCAATAAAGCAGAAGCAAGCTCCTATGCAGCCAGTTCTCTTTTCCAATAAGAAAAAGCCAAGCGCAAAGAAAGGATGGGGAGCGGGGAGAGGAGGTCCTTGCAGGGCACTGGGAGGGTGGATTGGAAGGGGCTGACCCAAGGATGACCCAAATTCACAGCCAGACCAGGGGAGAATGAGCTCACCAGAAATGAGGACCGTCCAGAGGAAAGCGCCAGAAAAACTAAATGAGTTGGATCCCTCCTCCTGTCTGTCCTGTCAGCAGGCCTTTGTTTGGGGCCCCCAGGGGGATCTAGCCCCTTAGTGTCCTGGGGCCTGGATGCCTGGGGTGCTGGGCCCATGGAGCCCAGGGAACGAGGTTATGAGCAAAGGCAGGATGGCTCCCGTGGATAGGGAGGCCTGACCCATGGAACTGGCCATTCTTCCCCTTGGCCTGCCTTACAAACACTTGGAGTATGACTGGGGCCTCAGGCAAGTTACTCTCCCGCCACGTGCCTCCATTTTCCTCATCTGCCATGTGGAGATAAGTGTGACCTATATCAGGAAGATGTTCTGATCACATCAGATGACAGTGGGAAAGTTTTTCTTTTTTAAATGTGAAAACTGCTTTCCAGGTATTATTCAATGTCCAGGGGGCTGTGGCTTATCTGGTAGATCACTGTTTTCTCCAGTCTCCTTTTCCTTCTGCTCTTGGAAACTTGCTCCAGTGAAGCCCAGGGCCTGCTTCTCTCCCTCCTTTGAACTTCCTTCCCCATTCATTCTCAAAGGTGTCTGTCCTCCTCCCACCGCATTTCTTTTGCCAGTTTTTTTTTTTTTTTTTCATTTTTATCCTCACTGGAGGATATCTCTTCATTGCTTTTTAGAGAGAAAGGGAGCGAAGAAAAATATCAATGTGACAGAGACGCATCGATTGGTTGCCTTCCATACATGCACAGACCAGGGACTGGACTGTACGTACCTTACCAGGGATCACATGCACCTGGACAGGGTATTGAACCCACAACCTAAGTATATGCCCTGACTGGGAGTCGAACCCAAGGCCTTTGGTTACTGGATGATGCCTCAATCAACTGAGCCAGACCGGCAGGGCTCTTTTGCTGGCTTTTACTTTGGTGTGGCTTCTGGCACTGAGCTCCTAATAAGGCAAAGTTTCTGTTTGCAACCCATGTTCCATCCTCCCAGTTCCAGCTCACCTCACATGCTCCACTAGACCTGTTACCTCCCTGCTGGAAAATGTGCTGTGTTCAGGTGTGCATCCTACGTGAGGCCTGAGTTACTTGAGGTGTTGCCTTGGCCAGCTTGCTTTTCACCAATTTGACCACCCCAGGCCCCAACTCTGACATGGCCCTGCCTCTAAACCATCTTCCCATCCACCTCTCAAATTTCCTCCCTTTCCTGTTAAATCAACCAAATACACTTTGGATGACTGGTCTAACATCCCACCCCCCTCACCTCCAGGAACCCTTCCCCAAGTAGCCTCATGAAATCTTGACCTCCCTTCCCTTGAACAGAATAGAACAGGACTGGCCTCTGTCATGTGCGCATGTTGAGGTGTGTGTTTGTGATTCTGGTAAGTTCTGCGACGGTCATCCTTCCCAGAGGCACCATACCCACCGGGTTCCCAGAGTGCAGGCCATGGACCACCTCCCCAGTATGTGGGAAGGTGACTAGCTCAGGTTTGGTGTGGGGAAGATGGCAGGATAGTGTCAGGTGCAGTGACTTTTATCACAGCAAGACTCTCCAGAGCCTTTCCACTAAGACGGGGCCACAGGGTATCCTCCTCTAATGTCACTCATCACCTGTAAGCTGCGGCAGGGACTGGAGCAAGGTGCGGACATTATCATCCATCCCCAGAATGGCAGGCTGGTTGGTTGTGGCTGCCTGCGCGTTGCTAAGGGGTGAAGGCACAGGGCTACGCATGTGCACCCATTTGGCTCAGCACACAGTCCTGGCCTAGTCTGTGGTCTTTAATTCAGAGATGGCAGGAACAGTGCCTCTCTGGCTGCCAGGTCTGGCAATTTAACCCAGAGTAACCTTTAGGTGCTTTCCAATCCTGCAATTTTCTTTTGTATTGTATTAGTTGGAAAATGAAAACCCTCTCTGCCAGCAATTAATTTACCAAAATAAACAAGAATTCCGCTTTTCGTTTCAAAGACGGTCTCTGAATGCCAATCTTAGGGCTGCCAGATTGCAATTTCAAGTGGGTGCAACCAATATGGTTACGAGTTGCCAGTGATTTATCACGGGGGTTATAAGAAAGGAGAAGAATGCAGTCAAGAGGGAGTGGAGAAGTGTTTCCTGGTTCTTGCCTCATCTCGAACTTCTTTGGCAACAAATCTCATGTCCTTGACTTTAGCTATTCTATAACCGCCCCTCCCCCACCCCGCTACCTTTTAAAACCACAGATGAGTCTTGTTTTTCCATTCTGTTCTATTCTTATTTCCAGCCTTTTCCTGTAGAAGTGTAGCTTGGCCTACTGCTTCCAAACCACATCGCTGCTTGCTGGGGCTTGTCACACATTGGTCATGCAGGACCTCTGGCCTGCTACATTTTGCCAGTGGGTCTGACCCCTTCATCAGAGCTGCTTCTGGGTTGATTGATTTGATAAGCCCCAGGATAAGAAACAGTATCCAGGATATAAAGATGGAAGCTCGCTTCTTCCCCTTCTCTGAACACTGGTGCATTGGAAAGGGGGGTGGGGGGGAGACAGGCTTGGATCTGAAACACAAGAGTTGCTGAAAAGCTGCAAAGAATTTGCTCAGGTAGGCAGAATAGGGGGCCTGGGGGTGGAGGCTCAGAATGGCACCAGCCAGGGACCATTAGAGATTACGTCGGGGGAGTTAAAAGCTGCGATTAAGTCTGAGAACATTGTCTCCTTCGTCTCAGCCCCTGCGGAGAATCAGTCCCTGTAATCACCGTTCCTATTCCCACTGCAGCTTTCCAGCCTTCCTCACACACCCACACTTCCAACTTCCTGCTTCCTGTTGCCTACCCCTGAGACCTGGGCTCGGCATGGTCTTGCAAGGTGCATGGCTATCTTTGCCAAGGTTCTATCTACTCAGATCCCGGGGAGCTCCTGGGCCAGACAGTGAACAGGTACTTGTTGTGCATGGTTTCCAGATGCCTTGGTTTAAAAACACACCCAGCTTTGACTTCAAGGAGCTCATAGTTTCTCCTGGAGTCAAGGTAAACAAGATAACTATAGAAACATGCAGAGAAACTAGGGCATAATTTCCTGCGCTCAATGGCAGGAAGTTGAATTCTCTTGTACTTTCTGTTTTCATCTCACTCTTGCTGCCTTCCCCTGCCCCCCAACAGTTCCTTCCTAAAGTAGTTTGGACACAATACCCCATGAAGCCTCTTTATTTAGAACCTCTCCAGAGAGGCACAGAAGCGGTCCCCACTCTCTCTAGACAGGATGGGCAGAGCAATTTTGATAATAAAATCCATGAACAATTCACAGACCAGACTAAGAGTTGTTTGCTATGAAGTCAGTTCAACACTTAATGTACAACTACTCAAAGGATACTGTGCTAGGTCTTCGCAGGAGTGGGGAGTGGTACAGAAATGAACAAACAAAGTCTTGCTTCTAGAAAGCATGTCCTCTATGCATTTCTAGTAATATTTGATTTACAAAATTTCAATCATACAGAATCCTTTGGAATATCGTACTTTGAGATATTAATGTTTCTCAGACTCTTTCACAGCACTACAGCTAAAATCATTAATGTCTTTAGAATTCTCATGAGTTTTTATAATCATATTAAATTTATAACTACTTATATGAGTATTGGTTTTAATATAAAATGATGCTCCTTTCCTCCAATCCCATATTCCTCAAAGTCTAGTTACAACGGAAACAATAGGAAAATGGACAGTTATCCTTTTGTGTGTTTGTAGTGTATGTGTGTGGGGGGTGTGTGTGTCAGATTTTATTTATTTATTTTTAGCAAGAGGGGAAGGGAGAAAAAGAGGGAGAGAAACATCAATGCAAGGTTGGTTGCCTCTCCACGCCCCCAACTGGGGACCTGGCCCGAAACCCAGGCACGTGCCCTGACTGGGAATTGAATCAGCAACAGGCCAGCACTCAATGCACTGAGCCACACCAGCCAGGACTTCCTGCTTTTGTATACCCCCTGCATACTATCTTATACCCAAGGGACACAAGTACCCTCTGAGGGACAATTGGGTAACAGATACTTAGTGCTTATTTATCAATTCTCTCTCCTTCCCAGAACCCCTCCTCTATCTGACCTTGCTAGGCACCTCCATTCTCCCAATTTTTCCTACCTTGACCCTCCCTCCACTCCTAGTCCTGGGACAGCCTGCCCCAGCCTGACTTCTTTTTATGCCTTTATTAGAGAATGCTCCCTGTTCAGTTCCCATCCTTACATTTGGTATTATTTTTACTTTTGGACACATAATCATTTCAGCTTGAGGCAAATAGTGTCAAAAAAGTCATTATATCATTCCATTAAATATTTAGTAGACACTGGGAATACAATGATGAGCGAAATAGAAATGTTTTCTACCCTAATGGTGGTGACAAGTTCTTGGGAGAGATTGATATTAATAAGATAATCCTATCAGCATGGAATTCTAAATTGTGCCAGGAGAGGAGAAGAGACGAGGCCATGAGAATACAGAGCAAAGTACTTGATCTGATCTGGGTGAGGTAGTCAGGGGTGGCTTCCCCACGGAAGAGACTTTTTGAGAGCACTGTGGAGGTTGAGTAGGAGTTACCTACTGAGGGGGAGCATTCCAGGCAGAGGGAACAGCATGTTGTAAGAGTCTAATGGTGGGGAGAAGGAAGCAAAACCAGTTAGAGGAACTGAAAGGAGGCCAATGTGGCTGGAGCACAGAGAAAGAAGTGGGTCACATGAGCTGGGTGGGTGGGGGCCAGAATTCTAAAATCCAAATAGATAATTTTAGCTGGAGATATGTACGTGTGTGTGTGTGCGTGTGTGTATAAAACAAACCAAATATGCTTGCTTACTTCCACAGAAAATTAAGTAGGAGGAACTTTAAGTAAAAACAAATTAACCCAGATCAGTAGTTCAGGAGGAGGTAATTTCATGATAACAAATATTTCCCCCGAAATTTCAGAAGACAAAGGTCAGGGGCCTACATGTTGAATGAATGAAAAAAATCACCATGACGATGGATGAATAAAGACCTAGGACACTATCGGACATCTCCTTGCCCAGCCATGCTTCTGGCAGAAGCCCCTGACCTGGCTCTGCCTCTCACAGAACAAATCGCTCACAGTGCCCTGCCTTCAAGTTGCCATGACGTTCGTTCTGTACTTGTGACAGTCACGGCATTGCCCCACTCTATCGCAGTGATGGGTTGCTGCTTATCTCTCCTACTAGACGCTGAGCTCCTTGAAGGCAGGGACATTGCCTTGCTCATGTTTTCATTGCCAGGATCCCAGCATAGTGCCTGGTACGTACCAAGTACTCAGTAAATGTTGCCTGAAGTGATGCACACTGTTCTGACCATATAAATTCAACTACATTGCATGGCAATCAGAGTAACAGAAGCAGTTGCCTAAGCTTTCTATACTGTCGTGACTAATAGCAAACATTTCTGGACAGCCAGCTGCATTAGCTATCTGTTTTATGGCTAAATCTTAATCTTGCTCTTATAGGGATCAAACCTAGAACCTTGCTTTTCTTGTGGGTTTTTCTGTGCGTGTGTTCAGATCATCAAGTCAACAGGCACTAAGCAGGAAAATGCAAAGGCTGAATTGTGCCTTCTGTGCTACCCTATGATATTAATAATTCTGAGTGTGAATAGCCTTTGTATTTCCAAGCTACAGGCACTACCCATCATTTCCTTTTGTTTAAACCACACTTCTATAAGGTATTTAACTAAAAGAGGTTAAATGATTCATCCAAGGTCATGGTAAATCAGTCAGGCCTGAATCTTTTTCCTACATTCATTCCACTGCCTCTTTTTTTAAAAATTACTTTTAGAGAGGAGGGAAGTGAGGAAGATACAGAGGGAGGAAGCTGCCATGTGTGGTTCTCTCTCACGTGCCCCCAACTGGGGACCTGGCCCCCAACCCAGTCATGTGCCCTGACTGGGAACAGAACTGGCAACCCTTTGGTTCACAGCCAGGCACTCAGTCCACTGAGCCTCACCAGCCAGGGTCCACTGCCTTTTTAAACTTTATGTTTTTAAAGATTTCATTTATTTATTTTTAGGGGGGTTGTCAAGGAAGAAAGAGGGTGAGAAACATCAGCGTGTGAGACATACATTAACTGGTTGCCTCTCACAAGCCTCCAACTGGGGACCTGACCTGTGACCCAGGTATGTGTCCTGATGGGGAACTGAAACAGTGACCTTTTGGTTTGCAGGCTGGCACTCAATTCACTGAACCACACCAGCCAGGGCATCATTCCACTGCTTTTATTCCTTACCCAGCACTTTCCCTGTTACCTACCTCGTAAGAAGATGGTTCTCAGTGGCCACAGCTTGGGAGATGCTCTGGATAGTTCCTTGGGCCTTGTTCCTGCTGAGAAAGCTCTGCTGGGAAGCTGAGGGGGTTCTGTCAGGGGCTGCAGAGTCAGTGTACCAGAGAGGGGTGAGTTGGGTAAACCAAATCTGCTTCCTCTCACCCTCTCAGATAGAACCTGATGCAATACACAGAGCCAGGCCCCAGGCAGGAGTGGCCAGGAGCAGCAGGGAGGCAGGAGGCTTGCTGAACTGAGCTGGAGACAGACAGCAGCCAGGAGGGAGGGGGAGCCATTTCCTCCTGTGTCCAGGGCCAGGGAGCCCGAAGACTGGAGACAAGCTGGTGCTGTCAGTGAATCCTAGACACAGATGACAGCCGGCTTCTACAAGATACGAGCTCAAGTCCTGCTCTACAGCTACCCACCCAGGATAGGGCACTAATGTGCCCATCTTCAGCAGAATGAAACCAAATCCACTGTTAGCTTCCCACACCTTTGGAGACCAAGGCTGATACAGAGCTAAGTGGTCAGATTCAAAACCTCAAGACTCGTGACATTTTTCCGTATTAAAAAAATTCACTAAACAACTGCTGAGTGCTGAGTTCTAGTCATTTAATTCAAGATGAAAGGGCAGACTCTATTCTTAATATGTTTACAGGCTAGAAGAAAAGTGAGCTGACACACAAAAATGACACCTGAAAATGGATGTGGTTGCCCTGGCCGGTGTGGGTCAGTGGGTTGAGCGCCAGCTGGCCTAGGTTGCGGGTCAGGTCCCTGGCTGGGGGCATGCAAGGGGCACCCAAACCGACTGATATTTCTCTTACACACTGATGCTTCTCTACTTTTTCTTCCTCCCCTCCCCTCTCTCTAAAAAACTAAACAAAATCTTTTAAAAAATGAATATGGTTAAGTGTCATAAAGAGAAGACTGGAGCCCTGGCTGGTGTGGCTGGTGTGGCTGAGTGGATTGAGTGCCGGCCTGCAAACTGAAAGGTCGCTGTTTCAATTCCCAGTCAGGGCACATGCCTGGGTTTCAGGCCAGGTCCCCAGCTGGGGACTGGCGAGAGGCAACTGATGGAGGTATCTCTTGCACATTGATGTTTCTCTCTCTTCTTTCTCTGTCCCTTCCCCTCTCTCTAAAAAATAAATAAAATAGTTTTAAAAGAGAGAGAAGGTAAGAATCTACCTTGATGAAGGCAAACCACAGGGAGGGCTATCAGGGTGGCTATCAGTCTTGAATGACAACTAAATCTGGAAGACAAATCCGTGGCAAATGCCTATGATCCTGGGTCACTGAGCAGCTTCCAGGGCTGCAACCTTCTTTTCATCTGGGAGGGTAACTACAATCAGGTGCTTGTTAGAATCAAGCCCTGCCCTGAGCACTTTGCATACATCAGCTCGGGTCATCATTAAACCGCCCTGAGGTGAGTATGCTTACCCTGTTCTACAGCTGAGAAAACTGAGGCCTTAAGAAATTAAATAAAGAGGATAGCCCTGGCTGGTGTGGCTCCACAATTGAGTGCCCGCCTTCAAGCTGAAAGGTCACTGGTTCAATTCCTGGTCAGAGCACATGCTTGGGTTGCACACAACTGACTGATCGATGTACTTCTCCCTCTCTTTCCTCCTCCCTTCCCCTCTCTATAAATAAATAAACACTTTTTTAAAAAGGGCAGATCTTAAAAGTACTCATCTCACATGCACAAAAGATGTGAAATAACTTATCTGAAGTTAATCATCTGGCAGCAGTTGGAGGTGGGATACAAAGCCAGCTTATATTGAAAATTTTAAATGTTTCAGAAATCTATAAACAACTATTCTAATCCAACAGTGAAAACCTCCCCACAGACCCTGGGGCAACGTTCAATTGCCTGTGGAGCTGGCCAGGTTCTGGGAGGCATCTTTCTCTTTCTGGTGCGAGGGTCCTAGGCTCTAAAGGTCCCTGGGAGTGGCAGAGACCAACAACTCCCTGTTATTTATTATTTTTAAATGCTTAAAAAAAAGTTATTTATTTTTATAGAGGGGGAAGGAAGAAAGAGAGGGAGGGAAACATTGACATAAGAGAGAAACATCGATTGGTGGCCTCTTGTATCGCCCCAACTGGGACTGAACCTGTAACCCAGGCATGTGCCCTGACCTGGAATTGGGTCAGCGACCCTTCCCTTTGCAGGATGATGTCCAACCAACAGAGCCACACAGGTGAGGGCTCAAGACCGTACACTTCAGAATTCTGGAGAATCAGGTGAAAGCCCCAAGGGCCAAACATATCTGAGATGGTCTCCAAATGAACGTCTTGGCCTTGGTCTCAGCCCTAAGCCCTTCTTGCCTCTGGGGATTTTCCCCGCTCTAGTAGGTCTTACAGATACGATTAGTCTGACTGTTTGCCTGTGGCATTCAAACTTCCCTTGCCACCTGTGAATGAAAAAAGGACTATGTAGCAAACCTGGGACTCAGGGTGCTACCTGGCAGAACTGACAAGCTCAGTGACCAAAAATAACCACACAGGATGGTCTGATCATAAATCTTAATTAGGCAGACATGGCAGGTCGTCATGTCCCAGGACTACAGACAGCTTCCTTAGAAAAGGCCACACTTTACCTTAACTGAGCTCCATCTATTGTTCTTATGCATCTAAGGTAACATGCCTTTGAAATGTCAGGGTAATTTTCTCTTTTTAGACCCTCAAAGCATAAGCAGGAGACCACAGAACCCCTCCCTATTATCTTGTTCATAGTGTACCATCCCTATGTGCTATAAATGTTACATGTTAATTATTTCTGTACCCACTGATGTAATAAAAGAAGTATGTTTCTCCACTTCTTTTTTTTTAAATCTGTTTCTACAGATTTCCTTGCTTTGCCTTCTCCCACCTCCCTAATTTACCCCCAATGGATTTCATGTAACCTTCCTATGATTCTCCTTTGATTCTAATGTATAAAATAAGCTGCAAAACTGCCATTTTTGGAGCATTTTCTCCACCCTTTGACATCTTGTTTCTAGACACATGTCTTCAAATTTTGGCAAAAAAAAAAAACTTGAATGAAACATTAAAAAAAAAGATTTTATTAATCATTTTTAGAGAAGGGCAAGGAGGGAGGAAGAATGGGAGAGAGACATCACTGTATGGTTGCCTTTCACCTGCCTCCAGCTATGGACATGGCTGGAGACCTGGCTTGCAACCTGGTTACGTGCCCTGGCTGGGAATCAAACTAGTGACCTTTGGGTTCACAGGCCAGCGCCTACCCACTGAGCCACCAGCCAGGGCTTGAATAAAACATTTTTTATAAACTGGGCATTTTTTCGTTGACAGTCTCAGTGAATCATGAGCTGTTGTTTCCTATGCTGACTTTAGAGGTTGTCTAGCCCAATCCCTTCAATATATATATTACATATTAGCAATAGTTAGTGGCAGAGCCACTAGAATGCTTTCTGTTTCAGTAGGCCATTTTCCCACTAAGCACCAACTTATTTTTCTTTTTTTTTTAAACATTTTATTTATTATTTTTAGAGAGAGGGGAGGGGAGGGAGGCAAAGAGGGAGACAGACATCACTGTATGGTTGCCTTTCACCTGCCTCCAGCTGGGGGCCTGGCTGGAGACCTGGCTTGCAACCTGGTTATGTGCCCTGGCTGGGAATCGAACCAGTGACCTTTGGGCTTGCAGGCCAGCACCTTATCCACTGTACCACCATAAGTTATTTTTCTTGATTGAAAAACCCAGAAAATAATCTTACAACTGTTATGCACATCCACTGAGAAGCTTGTCTTTAATATTTACTCCATCTGCAGGACGCCTCTTATATGGTAGGTTGGGGTTGAGGGCAAAGTACTGCATTTCTCTAATGTTGATGACAGAGACTGCAGTTGCCTGCCTGTCCTTCTGCCTTCTCACCTGGGACCTGCAGCATCTCTGCCAGGTTCAGGGCCAGCAGCCATCCATTTTGTCTGCCAGGCTCCTTATCAGTCTGGCCCATTGGCAGTCAGAGCTAAGCTCATTCTTTCACCTGTTGAGTGCTTATCTGGAATACCTGATGTGTGGTGAACAGCTTGTCACACAGAAGGAAGCCGACTTTCCCTCTCTGAGCCCAAGCAGATGAAGGGTAGTGGCACTGACATGCTAGGTTTGCCCCAGGATCTCATGCCCGTACTCTCCGCTTGGGACAGCCAACAACTGTGCTCTGTGGCTATCATGGAGCAATGAGCAGAGAAGAGGTAGGTAGGTAATAGCTGCAGGAAGTCACTGCTCTTCCGCCACAGACCTAAGGAGCCAGCCAGGCTCTCCATATGCTCACTCTCCTCCAGGACCCTGGAGCCAAGCATGCAGCCCATCTCTTGGGCTCCACCCTCTCCCCTCCCCTCCACTTTTTAGGAACCAAATCCCTGGTTTGAAGAGCATTGTAGGTTTCCATAGCAATGGGCCTTTTAACTGTTTCCATGGCAACCAACACCCAGACCATTTAGTTGCTAGTCAACTGATAGCTGTAAATGAATAGGATTCAGTTTAGAATTTGAAGGATAGGCCAGGGGGATTCTCTTCATAGAAAAAAGGCACAACCACCCAAAATGACTCAACTCATCTCAAGATTCTTTTAGGCAGCATCAGTGGGAATCCAGCACCACTTTCAAGCTCAGGTCACACAACACTGCCTATTTCATTCCTAACACACACAAACACACACCCCTCTAAACCAAGCTTCCCAGGACTTTCAATCCCCCAAGCCCTATTTCCGGTTCTCTGTCCTTCCTAAAGGGCCCTTAGGAAAAACACTTGTTCCGGGTGACTATCACCATGGTGATGTTTCTCACACATAACCTTTTCATCTGTGTCAATGCTCTTTCCATGTACCATGACCCTGTCCTCTTACCAACCCAGTCATTTAAGCAGTATTTGCTTCTTAGATTATCTGACATGTGTGGTTATTTCCAGATCATCTTCCCTTAGGCTGAACCTCACCTATGTCAAGCCACTCCTCCTACATCTGTGGGTGTTCTCAGAGAACAGATTGTTTTATCAACCTTTGCAAAGTATAATTAATTTAAAAAGTCAACTAAGAGTTCAAAGCCAAAGAGGGTTGGAAATTACTCCATGCTTTTTGATTTTTATTAGCCTGATTTAACTAAATGCCAGGCCTCCCACCTTGTACTCTACCAAAGTGGGGACACCAGGTATTATGTTCCCTTTACTCTGTAAGCAGGGGTGCCTCTCAATTTTTTTTTTTTTAATGGCTGGAGCTGGAACTTATGCAAGAGAGATGTGTCTAAGCCTCCACAGCTTGCTCAGAGGACTAGAAACAATATGTGACTGTCGTTGGAAAGAACACGACCTTTATTTTTCCAGCCTAAGTTCAATGCTTCTCCATGTGTTAATGACTTGGGGTGTGCCTGTGAACCATCTGTACGGGGGCCTTTCAAACTAATCCCCCCACAGGAGCTCTAACTAGCTCACCGCTCCGGGTCCCATGTAGCCTCACATTGGCTAGTCAACAGAAGCTGTTGAGTTACTGTCCTTAATTGTTTGCATTACCCTTCTGCTATTGCTTTTCTTCCTCTCCTGGGAGTAGGGAGAGAGCAGACACACACCAGAACTGAGGTTTTCCAGGCACCTCACAAAGTTCTGTACACAGAGGAGAGCCTCATATTTGAGGCAATATACTACATATGCAACTGAATTTTGATTTTCCTGACGTTTCTAGACAAAGAACAATGCTTAGAATTCCTAACATTTACTAAGTCTCTGTCACGTGTCAAAGGACATTGTAAATGTTTTACATGCATCATCTCATCTACTCTCTATTTAACAGTTAAGGAAACTGAAGCAGCAAAGAGATTACGGAGTTTAAAACTCGATTTGCCAGTCCTATTAATTGGTGAAGCCAGGATCCAGCTACTGGCAGTCTGAAGTCAGAGACCACACTACCACGAACCCCTTTGGATTTCATTCAAGTCTGACATGCCTTGGGCCATCATGGAGTGACACTGTGGGCTGTCTCTCTGAATACAATGTGATGGGATCCAAAAAAGGCCTTAGCTAAAGAGAATAGTGGTTGAATGCCTCCAGGAATTAACTAGTAAATCTTGGCTATTGATAACCTTATTCCCCGTCTATGGCTGTCCCCTGGTGGTTTTTCTGGGTAACTCACAAGGCAAAGAAACCCAAGGTTCTAGTGAAATTAGTGGGATGAAAAGAACTGAACCAAATGACTTGTTTGCTGTATAAACACCCTAACCAAGGTCTACATTACCCTCTTCATTTGTGAATAGGGTTGTAATCCCTATGACAGCTAAAAGCTGACTGGTGTTACACTGATTAAAATAGGCAGCAAAATATATGCTCCATGATTATACTTCTAAACCAAAAGCAGGACATTCTAGGACTTAGTTTAGCCATTACTTGCAACTTCACATTTCATTTGGAAGCTTCTAGGCTTTCCTCATGGCAGAAGGTTCCCAAAAGACTATTATGCTTCATGCCAACTTGTTACCTTACCCTCCACCCAATGCCTCAATTCAGTTCCCTTGACCTTTCAGATATTCAACTAGGCGATGTTTGCTTTCACTGTTTATTTAAAGTACACTTAGGGTATAAGATTATGCAAAATGAAGCAAAACAAGGTCATTTCATATAAAATAGATGGGTAAGGTCTAACTGGGCAAGGGGAGAAAAGGCAGTTTCTGAAAGAACAGTGTCTTTACTACATACTGAGACCATGGTCTGGGTAGCCATGGTCCAAGTATCTGGGGGAAATAGTCTGAAAAAACCAGGGGACCTAAGCACAAATACAGAAGACTGCTAAGTTTTTATTTATTCAAAGGGGCTTTT
Source organism: Noctilio leporinus (assembly GCA_004026585.1). Taxonomy (NCBI): domain Eukaryota; kingdom Metazoa; phylum Chordata; class Mammalia; order Chiroptera; family Noctilionidae; genus Noctilio; species Noctilio leporinus. The sequence goes on from PVIW01007585.1 coordinate 66,002, forward strand.
TCAGGTGTATAAAGAAGTCACAAATTATGTTAAAAAGAAAAAAAAAAAAAACCCCAAACATCTGTTAATTAAGTGTTGCATTTAATGAAAACCACTTAAGACAGAAAAGGAGACATGGGCTAACCACAGAGAACCAGCTGAACTTTGGTTGCAGACCACTCCCCCTCCACTGAAAACGCTGGATACCAATGGAGAGCAAGTCACTACTATTGAAGCAGTGGAGCTGGAGGTGCTGTCAAGAGTTAGAAGGTTTGATGGCTAGATGCAATGAACTCAACGAGGCACCTGGAGATGTCACATCCCAGCCAGAGAAACGTGGTTTGAAACCTCTCCTCCCCTACAAGGGCCAATAACCCCAGGGCAAGTTTTCCAATATCCCTAAGTAGCCTCATTCAGGTCCCTCCTTATTCCAACAGCAAAAATCACTGAAGACAATGAAATCAATCCCTCCAGTCTCTCTCTCCCTTTCTTTGACTCTTTTACAAGATGTTACAAGGGTAGCAGTTCTGAGCTATGAGGAAACGGGTCTTAGTTGCGGTTGGAGGTTGAGAGGCATAAAACAACAGTCTAAAAATTCCTTCCATTTTATGGCACTGATTTAGTTTAGCCTTGATTTTTCCTCTCTCTCTTTCTCGTCCCCAGATGTACATACTGGCACCAAATAGCTCTAGTTTTCAAGCTGAACTGGGATTTCCCAGCAGAAGAAACATTGGTCGTTGTCATCCCGAAGTTCCCACTTCACCACCAGTTTTATCTGGAGCAAGAGAAAAAGAATTAGGAAAAATAAAACTAGGACCTCACCTCAACCCAAAATTGATTTAACCATGAATCCTAGATGCACATGGCAACAAACCACCCAGTTCCTCAGCATTTTTTCTTAACTCAAACCATCATGAAGGCTGCCTGGGATATGGATATGGCCTGTCTCTTTAAACCTAGAAGAGTGAACTAAGTTGTAGCTATGATTTGGTGTTAGCACCACATACTAATAAGCTAGTTAACTTATCAAATATAATTTCTAAAGCACCTTTTCCCATCATAGTTCAATGGTACATAAATGAAGGCTTTTGTGAAAAAATAATTTTACATTTAGACAGTTTCTCTTGTAGCAATCTGATCCATCTTTTCCCAACTATAACCATGGAGAACAGATTGCTAGGAATAAGAAAATGTAAATTGGAAATTGGAAATGAAAGTATCGAAGCACAAAGATGTCTAAAGAAGTTTATCACTGTATGAATAATCTTACGAACAACCCTTTGTATAATAGCATACAGTTCTAGTTAACTTCCTTAAACTGTCTTCTGATTATATACCTTAGTAGAGATCTCTGCCTTGACTTGTTACATTTCTAGTATGAACTGTCCCTTCTAATTCTAACGCTTGGCCAGTCCTTTCTAATATGGACGTTAGCTTACTTGTTATTACACTTTTGTGCTCAACTGGTTGCTTCCAACACATTTGAATGACAGTGATACCCAGGCTTCTTGAACCTTGTTTTGTAGGTTTTTCAAGACAAATACATATTAACTGTTTTACTTAGCAATTAAATTAACATAGGTTAAGCTGTTTTCCAAATGAAACGTAATTCACTTAATAACTACCATATATAAAGTCCCTACTGTGTATCAGGCCCTAACTAGACATTCAAGTAGCTGAGGTTCTGAATGCTCATGATTATATGGCTATCCTGCAAATTAATCTACAAATCTGCCCCTGATCTTCAGGGTCTCTAACATCCCTTAAACACCAATTCCTTACATTAGTAACTCTTTAAAATGTTCTTTAATTACGTGACATTTCTAGAAAATAAATGGCCAGATCGCCCTTGGGTTCTACTTGATTGAAAAAAGTAATCCCTTCACTTCCTCCATTCTTAGCAAGTTTTATATTTTTAATTTAGGCACTTTCCAGCAGGCTGTATCTCACGTTTGGTAGAAAAAGAAGTAAGCAGAGCAGGGTGAGTCAGAGGTGAAGGTAGGGGTTGGAGGGGAAAAAGAAGAGTGGAAAAAGCTACCCCTCTGCTATGGAGCTAACAAGCTCCTGCTCTCTGTTTAACAGATTATTGGAGAAAGCAGCATTTTCTGATGACAATGTTGTAACGACTTGAAATCTTGAACTACTTGGTATCTAGCTAAAATTTTTTTAACACTGTACAGGTTTTAGAGTCACAAGACCTGGCTCTAAGTCTGGGCTATAATATTTTTCAGTGGAGTGGACTGTGTTCATATTGCATTAATATTGGAAGGTCAAATTTCTTTATCTATAAGAAATGGAACAATATCACCTCTGCAAAGGGTGGTCATGAGAAACTAGTGAAATACTGTATATAAAAATGGCTAACCATTAGGCTACAGACAACGAACAAAGGAACACTAAAAAATATCTGCCATACCTCATGATCCCCAACACTCAAACTTAACTCCTTTTCCTCAGGCTCCTTGCCTTCACAGAGACAAAGGACTCCTGCTCCAACCTTTTCTTCCTGCTCCCTTCCTCAGATAGCTATTCTAGTCACAAGACTTCCAGTGTCCTCAACAGCAATGCCACTTACAGAGGGGTAGTCACTCTTCACTGGTAGTTTAGCCATGTAGCTGTAGGTCTTGTTCTTTTCTATGGGGCAGTGGACCCCACTCTTGCAGCCGTCAGCCTCAGGAATGGCAAAGGCGATTGGGACGCCCATCACAATGCCATGCACCACAGCTTTGCTCCCTTGAGACCGAATATCTGAGAGAGAGAGAGAAAGAGAGAGAGAAAGAAAATATAACTAGATAGTGAAGGAAACAGCCTATTTCCAAACTGAACAAAAAACTCAGATATATTCTCAAGCAACGGCACTGCTATGATAGCAAACCATGAAGTCTGTAGTTCTTAATTCCTAGGGTCTATTTCTCTTTGTAGTTATGCATTGTACCTCTGTGAATGCTGCAGAGCAAGCACCCACTCCAAAAGTTAAAAAAAAGGAATCAGTAGGGATTGTTTTCTTTGCTCTTAATCCACACTTTACTGCCTGTCAGAGTTTCTCTGAATCAGATCTACTTGGATAAATAACCTCATTCAATTAAGTAATTGATTTTTGGCAGGAAACGTTTTATTTAATATTTATATCAGCTCTGTTGAAGTGTATTGTGTATCTTACAGAGTTTTAGGAGACTAGTCTCTGAATTCTCAAATAATCCTGCACAAAGGGTTCCATTAGATGTTAAAAATAAGGTAGAAGGCAATGTGGACAGAAGGAATAAGGAGTCTACATAGACAGGCCATGGACTATAACAGGAGAGAAAGAGGTAACCCTTTAGAAACTGGGTAAGATTAGAAAGAGGCACATTTCTTGCTAAGCTCTAACCTTCATTTGGCAAGATGGGCGAAAGGAAATAATATAATAAAATTAGGACAACCAGAGTTATGAGCTGTTAGGTTATTCTGGAGATCCTGAGCACTGGCTCTGCTGCTACTGCTGTTGCTGCTTCGTTTCTTGTGCAACATTCCCAGAGGTACTGTAATACCGGGTCAATGAGCAGAATGGAGGGAACGAGCTCCTTCCTAGTCCACCTCCCTACTTCAAAAATCCATTTAATACATTACCCATGGGTAGAGGACACGTCAGATATTAAACTGATAAGAATAGATACTATACTTGATCTTAGCCAAAAGGCCAAAAAGCAATGGGCAATTTCTTTCTTTCTGTCTGGGTTGGTGATTACTTTTGTTTAGAAGGCACTTTGTTTGTTAGTTTGCTTGGAAAAACAGAGAAGTCAGGGTATCATCCAGGAAAACAACTCTAGTCCTTAGAGCAGTCTTTGGGCTTAAGAGGAAGATAGAGGACGGGAACTCTGAGATTTCTTACTAGACTGTTTAGTCTACTTTTATAGGATAAAAACTATATCCTATAGTTAGGATGTGGTACCAGAAAGCAACAAGTTCCAATAATATTTCTTCGAACTGTAGAAAGTTCTCAAGACTTCTCGATCACTTCTTGGGTCCTTAGCGAGTTCCCTGAGCCTTACAGAGTCTAAGTTGGAACTGCTCTTATATTTTGAGGCAGAACATAGACTTAATAGCTGGAAGGTATATTGCTTAAAATAACATTCTGGAGGAGTTCCAATGTCTACAGCATTGGGTTCTGTATTAAAACTTTGCAGTCTGTAGCTAAACAGAGCTGACATTCCCGTAAAAGCCTACTGTGCAATATGGTCCAAAATAGGACACAGAAGCCAAGCTGTCCTCTCTCACCTATGAACACATGGAAATTTCTCTTTGCTTTAAAGGGAGTCTGAACTCTAGGGAATAGACATATGGGAACCCCATATGAGAAGAGTGTCTCAGGGTATAGCAAATCTTAGCTTTACACCGCTTAGAAGGGAGGTCACTGAATTCTTGACTGCAATTCCCCTCCCCCACATTCCCATACTCATTCAAATACTTCAGATTGATGTTCTACTTTAAGATGAATTTGAAGGCAAGAGCCACTTCTACTCACTACTGGTGAAGGTGACATTGACAGTGTAAGACTGTCCTTTCTGCAGATGGCAGGGCTGAACGGGGCACGGGACCACATTCACTTCCCTTATAACTCCAACTCCGGAACCTGCAGAAGAAGTACAGCAAGTTGAAATAAAAGAAAAAAGTACACCACCAAGGCTGTCCCTACCTAATTCAAAAATGCTCTGCTCTCCCATTTAGGGTGCCCTCTTTCTCCTCTGACCATCAGTGGTCTCCAGGACACTGCCCATTATTTGATGGGTAAAGGGGAATTAAGGAAATTATTAAGCGTATATAGATAGCCAGCTCCCCTACTTTATTTTAATTTTATTGTTGTTGTATTACATCCATCCCCTTTTTGCTCCCCTCTGTCCCCCCACCCACCCACCCATTCCCCCCAAAGTCAATCCCACCTGTTGTCCATGTCCATGGTTCCTTTATACTAGGTTCTTGTCTAAGCTGCTCCCCATCTTTGCCTCTACCTATCCCTCCCCCCTACCCCGTTCCCCTGACCACTG
>PVIW01007586.1:0-70928 GCA_004026585.1 Noctilio leporinus
AGGTATGCTCCCCCTATTCCCATTTTGCTGAGGGTTTTTATCATAAATGGTTGCTGCACTTTATCAAATGCTTTTTCAGCATCTATTGATATGATCATATGGTTTTTATCTTTCAATTTGTTTATATGGTGTATTACGTTGATTGATTTACGAATGTTGTACCATCCTTGCATCCCTGGGATGAAGCCCACTTGATCATCGTGTATGATCTTTGTAATATACTGCTGAATCCGATTGGCCAATATTTTGTTGAGAATTTGAGCATCTATGTTCATTAGAGATATTGGCCTGTAGCTTTCTTTCTTAGTTGTGTCTTGCCCTGGTTTTGGGATTAGAATAATATTGGCCTCATAGAACGAGTTTGGGAGTCTTCCCTCTTCCTGAATTTTTTGGTAGAGCTTGAGGAGGATAGAAGTTATTTCTTCTTTAAATGTTTGGTAAATTCACCTGTGTAGCCATCTGGTCCAGGGCTTTTGTGCTTTGGGAGATTTTGAATTACTTCTTGAATTTCACTAGTTGTTATTGGCCTATTGAGGCTTTCTGCTTCTTCTTGAATATGTTTAAGGGGGAAAAAAACCAAAAGGAAGGAAGAGGGAAAAGGAGTTAAAAGTTGAGTGACTGTAGTTTCAGTCCTGTTTGGTTCCCTCCAACCAGCCCACCGGGGCTCCGGACCCAAAAACCCCGTTTTCTCTTCTTTTTCTCCGGAGAGAGCGGCCTCCAGGCCTTCCCAACATGCTGCTCTGACCTCTCCCCTCCTCCAGACGCTGTCAGCTGACCTTGCCAACCCACGGTCTTCCCCGTCTTAAAATCCCATCAGAAGGATCCGGCCTCCGTTCACCATGTCCTCATCACCCAACCCCGCCACTGAGACCATCATTCTGGGTCCGGCCATGCAAGGGACCAGCAGCATTTCCCCCAATAACCATGCAGTGGGCCGTTACCTTAGGAAACTCACAACTAGGGTTTTAATTCGAGGGGTGCCCATTAGAAATCAATGACTTGCTATCTTTGAGGGTGAGGATTAGTGTGGGCCCAGGGCTGGGGGCGTGGGGTCAGGGAGGAGGCAGAATCTGGTAATAAATGTCAGGGGGTGGACTTCCCTTGGCTCATATCCAAGGAGGACCCTCTTATTCGACGGACCATCTGCTGACTGCTTCTCTTCTAAAGCAGCATTTTGTGTATTTGACCCAAGATTATAACACTTAGTACAAGACAAAGGAACACGTCATCAATGGTAAAATGTGACTATGTGGGAGACAGATGTTCTTCATTGTTAGGGACTTGGGGCTGAAGTGGTTCTGGGCACTGTGTGCTGAGACCTGTGTCTGGCCTCAACCGGGAATGGCTCATGTCTTCAACAGGGAAACATTGTTAAGGACATTGGTTCAAATCCCATGAACAGCTCAGGCCAAAGGAGGCCAGTGCCCCTGGAAAAGCAACTCCAAAATTGCTTTTGGTAGGTGTTAATCAGTGGCCTCGAGAGTGAACAATTAGTTTTGTCGTCAATTGATGAAAAATGAACCAACAAACACACCAAAAACACGTTGGTTCCTGGAATGTGAGGGACATCTGTCCACCTACAGTGCTTTAAAGATAAGAATTCCTTAAACTCTAAGTTAGTTATTAAAAATATTAATGACTTAATGAGAAATCATCTATCTGGAGACTTCTTTTTTAAAAAAATATTTTATTTATTATTTTTAGAGAGAAGGGAAGGGAGAGAGGAAGAAAGGGTGAGAGACATCCATGTAGAGTTGCCCGTCACCTGTCACCAGGTACAGACCTGGCTGGAGATCGGCTTGCAACCTGGTTATGTGCCCTGGCTGGGAATTGAACCAGCGACCTTTGGATTTGCAGGCTGGCACCTTATCCACTGTGCCACCAGCCAGGGCCATATGTGGGGACTTCTGATGTGGGAGTTGAGTTCACATCTGAATGGTGACCTTTGCAGGCAGCACATTTGTGGTGGCTCCAATGTGGAAGGAACTAACCCATGTGTTCATAGGTGGATAAGTGGATAAGCAGAACGTGGAATCTTCCACATGCAATGAGATATTGATCAGCCTTGAAAAGGAGGCCATTCTGACATGCACTGTAACATGGACGAGTCTTGAGGACATTACACTCAGTGAAATAAGCCAGTCAGTCACAAACAGACAAATACATATGATTTCACCTAGAGGAGACATTTAGAGTAGTCAAAAATCAGAGACAGAAAGTAGAATGGCAGTTGCCAGGAGCTGGGGATGGGAGGAGAGAATGGGGCATAATTGCTCAATTTTTCGAGATGACAATGGTCGTGGACATGAATGGTAGGGATAATGGGACAACATTATGAATTCATTTTCTACCCCTGACCTGTCCACTTGAAATGGTTAAGATGACAAAGGTTATGTTATATGTATTTTACCATTAAAAATGAGGGGGCCCTGGCTGGGGGCACAGTGGATAAGGTGCCAGCCGGCTAAACCCAAAGGTCGCTGGTTCTGTTCCCAGTCAGGGCACATGACCAGGTTGCAAGCCAGGTCTCCAGCCAGGTCCGTAGCTGGAGGCAGGTGAAAGGCAACCACACATGGAAGTCTCTCTCCCTCTCTGCCTCCCTCCCTGCCCTTCTCTCTAAAAATCATTAATAAAATCTTTTTAAAAAAGGAGGGGACAGGTACCTAAGCAGCGAAATATTTTGACTCATGCTAAGAAAATCTCTCCCTCGCCCACTATGTTCTTGACAGGCGTTTTCAAGAGCGGTTTCACTTCCACATCCCCACCTCCGGCTTCCTGCACACTTCCGGTCCACTTCCACAAGCATTTTCACTTCTGGCTTGCTTTCGCTGCTCTGGTCTGGATGTCATCTTTTAAAGTAAAGCCACTGTGGGCAACGCTACCACGTAGCCCACATGCTTTCGTCGAGGTGAAGGCAGAAGCAAATGAGCACCGTAGCCTTTTTCTCCTTCAATTCAAGTAGGTGTCGGCTAGCGGGTACATCAGACTCTAGAATTCTGGCTGACTAAACTCCTTCTCTTACTAAAAGATAAAGGGGAAGCTTTTTCTAGAAACCACACGGAGCCATGGGCCCCGAAGAACGCTGTCAAATGTAAGCAACATGGAGCTGATGGGCCAGGGAGCCCAGAATTCAGAGCTTCCTGTGGGAGCGGAGACAGTGGCTGCAAACCACGGTCCCTGTTCCTCTCCTTTCCGTCCCCCGAGCTCTTGTTTGCGGAGAGAGGCACCTGCCTTCTCTGGTCTCCACCTCTTCTCCACCCTCCCCCAACCAGCCGCACAACCCTTGGGTCCCTCTTCCAAGCAGCGGGACAGCTTCCTGCAACCATCCTAGAATGACCGCTGACTCCCAGTCGCTGAAAGCAAAACCGGTGCGGAAGTCGATTAGTAAGTTTTTCCAACCGCAACATCTCTTTTCCTTCGGTCTCTAGGTGCCTCTCATTTCGGTTTTTCTCACTCTCATCTGGCTTATTTTACGGTTTTTCCTTGTTTATACGTTAATGTTAAATACGCTCTCTTGGATGAAGGAGGACTTTCATAGTTGAAGGAGGTGACTGGCGTAGGCTTTCTTTCTTCTGTCCTTAGCTCTCAGGACCCTGGCTGACAGGCTTCCGCCAAAGGCATCTTCCCATCTGTGTTCCCTGTACCCTGTACTCTGGTGGCACAGTTTCCAGGTCTAGGGCCAGGCTGGATCTTGGTTAAGGCTGCTCTGATGCTTGTCACCATGCCCTAAGACAGACTCCTGGACCTTGGTGATCTCTGGCCCCGTAAGGTTGTTTTCATTACTAACACGTTGTTGACGGGTCACAAGAAAAACTCATGTTTTCACTAACAATGAGTTAACTCGGGCTGGCACTTGCATTCGTTTTCTCTGTAAAACTGCCGGTCAACTACGTGTTAATGAACGGGTGGACGGAGTTTGCTGCCTGAGTTCACTGGTATTTGCACTTGCATCAGCTTTTGTATAAAATTGCGTGTCAACAATGTGTTAAGAGAAAATGCACTTGAAGGCGGTAACACACCCTTCCATGGGCTGCCCACGGAAAGGCAGGTGGGAAAGGACACAAAGAGCCCTGGGTGGCAGGGGGTGTCACGTAGTCCAGTCCTACTGCAAGCAATCTGGCAACTCCAGAAAAGTGGAAGAAACCAGATATAGGGCCCCGACCATCTGCCTGAGGGAGAGAGGCCCTCTGGTCTACACCAGTGGAGCCGTGTCCCCAACGGGTTGTGAGAAAATTCAGAGCCACACGCGTATCCTGGAAGAAGGCAAGGGGTATATATGCTGTGGTTTTCATCGATCAGTGGGATACAGGAAAGAACGAAGAAGAAGTGGGCGGTCCCAGGATGAACGCCTGCAATACAACACCGAGGGAGAAATGCAGATGATCCATGAATGCACCTAACAGCTTCATGAATCCTCAGAAAGGACAAAACAGGACAAAAGCAGTTTGTCTTGTATTGACGCCCATCGACGTAGACACTGTAAAAACACGTACGGGAGTAATAACTGTAAATCCAGAGCAGGAGGGGCCAGAAAGGGAGCTTACAATGGGCCCACAATTATATCTACCTCATTCATTAAAAGCTCTAAAGTAAACACGGGGCCGAATGTGAAGATTTGATCAAGCCGGTGGGTGAGTGGGCGATCATTTTTATACTTTCCTCTGTGTGCTTTTTATACGTTTGTACCATTTCAGGATAAAAACAATGAATGAAAGGTTCTATGCACCTCCCGGGACTCGTAGACATCCATTACTGACGATTCTTCATTGTATCTATTAAAGATCATCGGTGTGTTTTATTTCACAGGTGGCCCACAAGAGGGAAACCTAGAACAGCTCAGTACCCGATGCACAAATGTACATGAAGAACTTTGCAGAGCACCACTGTGACAGGGGATCGTCCCAGGCGCCTGTCCATACAGTCAAAGGCGGGGCACTTATGACATGTTTTACAACCTGCAGCACAACCCCTCAGGGTGAAGAAGACACGTCACAGGACACACAGCGGTGAACGGAGCAGGTGTAATAGCTGCTGCTTTGTAAGATGCCAACAGCTGAAATGATCAGCGACTGTTTTCTTTGCGTTGCTCGGTATGTTCGAACTTTGCCCGTTTACTTTTCAGGGAAGGAAATACTCGTGTAAACCTAATGCTAGAGCGGCAGAAAATGCTTCTCCGAAGGAGGTTAGCGGAGAGTCCCGCCTCATTGAACGTCAGCCTCCCCAGCCTACTGCCGCCTTCCTCCTGGGTGACCCATGCGTGGAGCATTTGACTTCTCCATCTAGAAGCCCTGTCCCCTGACCTCTGCAGCCTGGGCTTTGTGAGGGCGGGTGGAGTGGTTGGTTAGCAACGTCTGCTGCAGGCCCAGGCTGGGGTGCAGGTGCTGCCTCTTTGCCAAAACCTTTGCTGTCCCGCCAACTGCTGCTCTGTCCCTCTTCAGGTCCAGGGAGTGGGGGTGCCTCGCTGTTGTCCACCTTTGTCCCTGCTTCCTGGCCACATCCATCAGTCCTCAAACGACCTCAGGTGTGGGTCTCCGCTGGGTTATTCTTGCTGCTCTCCCGTGTTTGGCTAGTTTCCTACCATAGTCACCTTGGGGGCGTCTGGCTGGCTTACGACCCCTCATTTCTCTGAGAACCGCTTCTGATCACAAGGATGGGCCCGGCCCCCACGTTTGCACCAAGTGACATGGTACTGATGGGGCCTGCGTGGAGACAGAGCCCAGCTGTTCTTTCCCAGGATGCCCAGTAAGGACTGCAGAAAGCCTGGCCAGTTGCAGTGGGTGGACATCCTGGGCACAAAGAAGGAAGCCATCTCCCCCGACCTGGGCCATCATCCCCCACCTAGGCCATTGCTCTCCACCTGGGCCATCAGCCTTCACCTGGGCCATCAGCCCTCCACCTGGGCCATTGCCCCTCTCCTGAAAAGTTCTCTGGGAATGAAGTTTTCCCAGGCCACAGAGAACGCGACAGCAGGACAATCCCTGAGAGACACACGGCAGTGGTGGCAGCGTAGTTTGAGGATCTTCCCAAATCCCCAAGTGAAAACACAGAGCAACTAGGTAAGAAAAGAGCAAAACCAACGCACAACCGTGACCAGGTTATCAGGTGGGGTGGAGTCTCCATAAACTCCACAACACAAGCAGGTGCGACCAATTTCTGAAATAGTGAGACCTGCGTGGTCTTCACGTGTGTGCGGGAAAATGTGGGGAAGTGGTGGGCATGCACGGGCAGGGCCCAGCAGGCCAGTTTGTGGACAGTGGCTAAAATTGGGGGACATCTGCCCACTTCCCGAGATAGCACTGTGAGGGGCCTGCAAGAAGACCCTAGAGGGCTGGGTCAGCCCCACTTGGTCAGCGCCCAAGGAGAAACGGCTTGGAGTAAACTCAAGACTGTGGAGAAAAGGAGTTGCAGCAGTGGAGAAGACAGAACGTCCTGATAACCGATCCAAGCTAATAAATGTCAGGACGTGAGCTGCTATCCAAAACAACAGAAGTCTCGCTTATGTTAAAAAAATAAAATAAAGCTGCTAGAACCAAGCCTTCTTGTAAAAGTTCAGGGGAAAACTAACTTCATATAAAAATTAACAGCAGCCCTGGCTGGCGGCACAGTGGATAAGGCGCTGACCTGCGAACCCAAAGGTCACTGGTTCGATTCCCAGTCAGGGCACAGAACCAGGTTGCAAGCCAGGTCTCCAGCCAGGTCCGTAGCTGGAGGCAGGTGAAAGGCAACCATACACTGAGGTTTCTCTCCCTCTCAGCCTCTCTCCCTTCCCCTCTCCCTGAAAAATAATACATAAAATCTTAAAAAAAAAAAAAAAAATCCAGGGCCCACTCTCCCATCTTCGGCTAAATACCTGGAGGCCTCTTCCTCACCCCTGAGTGTCCGTGACCATGTCGGGTCGGGAGACGGCTTGGGACCACAGAACTGGAGTCGGGGATGGCTGACTGTTGGTGGCAGCGATCAGGCAACTGAAACCAGGGAGTGGGGGAGGCCAGGGCAGGAAAACAAAGCTCTGTTGGGCTTTTACTTAGTTCTTATTTTTACTGGAATTATATACCAATGAAGCTTCAAGAATCCAACCTGTTGAAAAGTCACATTACTTAGCCCTGACCGGTGTGGCTCAGTTGGCTGGGCATCATCCTGCAAAGCAAAAGGTCACCAGTTTGATTCCCATCCAGGGCATGTGCCTGGGTTGCAGGTGGACCCCCAGTTGGGGGCATGCGGGGGGAGGCAGCCCGTCAATATTTCTCCCCCGCTCTTTCTCCACCTTTCTCCATCTCGAAAGATAAGTAAAATCTCTTTCTTAAAAAAAGTCACATCGTTAAAAGAACTTAAAAATTGGACAAAGATTTATTTAAAAAAAAAAAAAAAGCTATCCATTCCCAAATTCCTCTAAGACAGCATCACTTAACATTGTTTTTGTTTGTTTGGTTTTTAAGATTTTATTTATTATTTCCAGAGAGAGAGACATCAATGTATGGTTTGCCCTTCACCTGCCTCCAGCCACAGACCTGGCTGGAGACCTGGCTTGCAACCTGGTTATGTGCCCTGGCTGGGAATCGAACCAGCGACCTCCAGGTTCGCAGGCCAATGTCTTATCCACTGTGCTACCAGCCAGGGTTAACATTGTTTTTAAAACGGATTCTTAGGTATTTACCTCCATACGGCCTATCCATGGGCCTATCAAGGTGAAGAACCCCTACATTTCACAGGGGAGCCAGTTCACCAGGTTTGCTGCCCACTGGTCGTGGGTGGAGAAAGGCCAGGCGTTGCCATGTGAAGGAGCTAAATACAGAGGCGGGTGGTCTCTCCCCAGCAAGGTACTTGGCGATTGTCCAAGCTACTGCAGTCCCTGCGGCGGGTCTGAAACGGTGGAGGCAGTTTCTGGGCAACGCGTGTTGAAAATCGTCTCTGAAAAATGTGGCCTTTATTTTGCAGACTTACACCACGGCCTGCTGTAGAACTGGGCAGGAGAACCGGGGAGCCTGGGAGGCATCCAGCCCTGTGCCCAGGTGTGCTGGGGGCGGGCACGGCTGGTCCCCAGGCAGGTTGGGGCTCCTTCCACCGGGGCGGGTGCTGCTGGGGGCTGGGATGCTGCTCCTGCAGCTGGCAGTGACTGTTGGGGGTCCTCCGTGCAGGTGAGCTTTAATGGCCGAGAAGAGCAGGAGCTCTGGCCGGAGGCCTGGTGCATCTTCCCGGGAGCCAGGAGCTTCTTTGTGACTGTCCCAATCGCACAGCCCACCCTGGAGGGAATTGGGGCAGCATTGCTGTCCTGCGTAGCCCAGACAGCCAGGGTGACCTCAGCTGCGTGATTCTATTAAATGTCAGCCATTGTCATTACGTGAGCATTCGGGGTTCACTGTCCCGCCTGCTTCCTCTTGCCCAGTAGACTCTGCTGAGGAAAACCTCCTCTCCTGACACATGTCCCCTGCCAGAGCCATGAATGACTCTTCACCTGTATTTCTTCTTCTGGAGGAACTCCAGACGTATACATTACACTTATTTTTTTTTAAGATTTTATTTACTTATTTTTAGAGAGGGAGAAAGAGAGGGAGAGAAACATCCGTGTGTGGTTGCCTCTCGCCCGCCCCCAACTGGGGACCTGGCTGGCAGCGCAGGCCTGTGCCCTGACTGGGAATCGAACCGGTGACCCTTTGGTTTGCAGGCCGGCGCTCAGTCCACTGAGCCACACCAGCCAGGGTGCAGTTATTTTTATTTATCCCCCTACACACTCTCCTACCTCCACCTGCCCTGCTGACCTCGCCGCTCCCCGCGACCGTACTTCTGCGCTGGGCATGGTGCCCTGCTGGCCTCACTTCTGTCTGGGTGCAGATGTGCGAGGCCGTGTTCCTGCCGCTCTGCAGTTCAGGGGCTTTGTGCAGGGGTGTGAGGCGGTGCCTTCCCACTGGGATCCTGACCCCAAAACCTGTGGTTGCAACGTTGGCAGCTCAGGTTGGAAAGTGCGCGCACACAGTGTGCCTGCAGCTGAGATAGGCTTACCCCCAGCTTAGCCTGGAACCGGCCGGTTGCCACGGTGACACATAAGCACCTAGTCACTCATCATAGATCCGCCTGTCTTTTTTAAAGTCACTTTCTATATATATATTCTAAAGATTTTGTTCATTATTTTTAGAGAGAGGAGAAGGGAGGGAGGAAGAAAAGGAGAGAAACATCACTGTATGGTTGCCTTTCCCCTGCCTCCAGCTGGGGACCTGGCTTGCAACCTGGGTATGTGCCCTGGCTGGGAATCGAACCAGCGGCACTTGGGTGTGCAGGCCGGCATTCAATCCTGTGAGCCAGAGCTGCATAGCGTTTGTTTCTTCCCTTAGCCATGATCTTCCTTGTGGACAGGCACAGACATAGATTACCTGCCTGCCTTGGGGCAGCTGCTGTGCTGGGGGTTTTCTTAGTACCTTCCAGAGAGCATGGCACGGGCTGGGTCCCCAGGGAAGGCCGTGGTCAGTGAATGCCTTTTGGCTGAATAATTAACAACTTCGTGAGCATTTGTCTCAGTAAAAGCTACCGGAGCATCAAAATCAAGACCAGGGCGACAGCCAGGTGCCAAGGGCAGCCAGTTTCTCGAGCAGTGACTGTTCTTTTCTCTACAATCCTCCCCATGTGAAACACCCGGATCTTCACTGCGGAGTTATAAATCAAATGCACGGTTTGGACTGCTTCTACTTAGAGGAGAAATGTCTGAGATCATGCCCCGTAAAAGGCTCAAATAGAGCAGAGCTATTAAGATGAAGACTGTCCTTATTCATTTTGATGGGACTATCAAGGAGGGTCTGTTCAGGGCACCCTGCCAGTTTGGTGATGCAGGCAGTCCTGCGCGTCCCTCCAATCTGTCCCCATCCCTGCGTGGCTTCTCCTGGTCTGTGTCTGCCTCTGGGTGCCCCCTTCTCTCTGAGGACCTGGTTGTGTCACGTCAGGACCCACTGTAACGACCTCCTCCTAACCTGATGACATCTGCAAAGGCCCCCTTTACAAACAGGGTCACATCCACAGGTGCAAGGGTAGGGCTTCCATGTGTCTCCTTGGGGGACATAATTCTACCCACTCAGTGTGCATAGGAGCCACAGAGGCCAGCCTGCCCTACTCTTGGGCCAGGTACTGCCACAAAGAACTGGGGAACGAGGCTGGGCAGAGCTGAGCCAGGCAGTCTGGGAGACAGACGGTTGACCTGGCAGTCATGGAGGTGGCCCTCTGTGTCTCCTCTCCAAGCACCCACTGCAGCGTTGATGGTGACCCTGTAGGAGGAGATGCAGTGGAGTAGGGGGAGGCATTGCCACCAGGGAGGACCCCAAGGCAGGCCCCAGGGGTCTCAGACAGAGCCCTGCTGACCTCAGGACAGAGCTACGTTCCTTTACAGAAATGGGTGCTGGTGTGTCCCTGTACCCTGGTAGACAAGACACTTGACCTTGGAGCACTCACCATCCATGCCTCTGAAATGGCCCATGGTGATCATGGGTCTGTGGGACCCCCAACTCCTCAAGGACAGGGGGCCGAGCAGTCCATCATAAGGTGGCAGTGCCGCCTCTGGGACGGAGCCCACGCAGAACCAGAAGGCACAAGCAGGTGACCCGTCGCATCCCCTGAGGACCAGCCATTTTGTGACTCTGAATTTCAAAACAGAAAGGGACACAGGTAAAACAAAACAAAAAAACAAAACAGTGAGGATGTGGTGAGAGTCAACCACAAGGAAAGTGGGTGCCTTTACATGAAGGCCCCAGTAATTCTCTGAATTGGAAATCTGACCACATCTTTCAACCCAGCAACCTTGTTTCCCTCACTGCTCAGTCCGCCCTCCCAGCCCAGGAGGGGTCTGGTTATAGGAACTCGGGAGTTCAACCAAGAATAAAAAGGACCAAACTCTGCCTGTCAGAGCAGATGATCAGTAGACGCTTGATGGTGTGAGTCTCGGCATCTGAATCCGTGTTTTTTCCTTGCTCAATTCCGTGGGAGACCATTCGTTTCCTGCAGGAGACCTGCGTGCTGCAAGTCTGTGAATGCCCATCAGAAATGTGCATGTCCATCCCCCAGGGAACGAGGATACCCACCGCCCCTGCTAGTGTTGAGCCTCTGAAAATGGCCCTGGCACCTCAGAAACTCTCCTTGGGGCCAGGAGCTGCCCACCCACATGGAGTGTGGGTCTTAGGAGCAGGGGAGCTTCCATTCCTATACTCACCCAGGATGAACTTAGGGATAAAGACCCCGGGCTGCAGGCCCTCTGGGAAATGGCTGGTCCCCAGGGCCTGGGTGACCATCCACAGTGGAGGATGGGGGACCGTGGCTGAGTGGCACAGGGGTGAGGCCAGAACAGTTCGCTACCGGGCACTAGTATTCATTTCCAACTCTGCTAACCCAGCTTCCTTTCCTGCTGTCTGTCTCTCCTCCCTGCCTGTCTCCCTTCTTTTCTTCCTCACCTGGTTTTAGAAAAACTTACAGGAGAGCAAAAAGTACAGAGAAGTATTTTTCCCCCTCACCCAAGAACTTTTTTTTTCCCATTGTTTTGAGAGAGAGAGAGGAAGGAGGAGAGAGATAAATACTGATCTGTTGCCTCCTGTACCCAGGCCATCTGGGGATGGGGCCCACGAGCTAGGTATGTACTGTGACTAGGAATAGAACCCGCAACCTTTTGGTGCCTGGGATGATGCTCCAACCAACTGAGCCACACCAGCCAGGGCGGTACAGCGAGGTTAAGTTGAAATGAAAAGGGAGAAGTTTACTAGCTAGGACTGTTGCATTTCAAAAGTCCTAGCTCTTAACTCTGTCTTCAGATGGGGGTGTTATTGGCTCATAGGGAGGAGGAGAGGAAAACCAGGTCTCAGGGACGGTGGGGGCCAAGGCTTCCAGGTTTTCCCACCCCTGCCTCTCTCTGAGTGCTGGACTCTATGTCTCAGGCTGCTAACTGTCTGTCTGTCAACTAGGGCAGACTTCAGTCTGGGCCTTGGGATGAGTCCTGTCATCTCCAGGCAAAATCTCAGGGAAGGCCTCTGATTGGCCACCCAGGACCAAGCTCTCCAAGAGAGGATAGTTATGATTGGCTGAGCTGGGACCAGAGCCCTTAGCAGTGGGAAGGCAAGTTCTCCAAAGAGGAAGAGTAAGCAATGAATGGGTGGGTGCAGGTTTGATGCTAGGGACTGGCCACCCATGAAAAAGACATGAGGGACAGTTTCAGTGCCCACAAGGAACAAACCAACCAGGAGTTCCAGAGAAACACAACTGTTCTTGGTCTCTTATTTTTTATTCTGTTTTATTTTTTTTAAAGAGATTTAATTTGTTGTTATTTTTAGAGAGAGGGGTAGGGAGAGAGGCAGAGAGGGAGAGAATCCATGTATGGTTGCCTTTCACCTGCCTCCAGCTGGGGATCTGGCTGGAGACCTGGCTTGCAATGTGGTCATGTGCCCTGGCTGGGAATCGAACCAGCGACCTTCGGATTCATAGGCCAGGGCCTTTCCACTGAGCCACCAGCCAGGGCTTCTTTTCTTATTTAAAAAATGTTTATCGATTGATTTTTATTTTATTTTATTTGTAAAGAGAGAGGAACATTGATTTGTTGTTCCACTTATGCATGCGTTCGTTGGTTGATTTCTGTATGTGCCCTGACTGTAGATCAAACCTGCAACCTTGACATATGAGGACAACCCTCTAATTCTAAACACCTGCGCTACCCAGCCAGGGCCTGTTCTTGGTTTAAAGATCAAACAGGAATTTCTCTTTGGGGATCTTAATATCTGTCTTTATTTTTTAAAAGATTTTATTTAATAATATATAATATTTTATTTAATTAATATATAATATATATTAACCTCTGTCTTTTTAATGTTTCAATGATCAAGTCTCCAACTTGGCTGGCCACACCCAGCCCTAGGCCTCACATAACGGAGTCGTCTCTGATGGGCTTTCAGGCATAGCTTGTTTGGATCAGTTCTAGACAGAAACAGTTTTCTGTGCTGGGGTCTCATGTCCTCCTCCTTGGAGCTCCTTCCCAAACAACCCTCTCTCCCCCTCTCCCTCTGGGATCTCCAAAGCCCACCACCATGCCTTCCACAATCCCACACGATCCCTTATCGGAGTTAATAAAAACCCCTTTCCACCCAGCCCTTCAGTAGTGTCCCACGTGCAGGCCTTTAATTCATTCCCCTGTCATTTGATCATCTAAAAGCCACTCCAGAAGGACATAAAGTCAACGACCCTGGACCCGCATTTGCACCTCAGACAACATAATCTCTCTTGAGCGAAGGTACCGTGTGCACATAAAAAGGAAAGGGGACGCATGTTGGTTTCCCCTTTCCCCCGCCCCCGCCCGCTACACACACACCCCGGGAGGGTGAACCCAGACGGGCGGCAGCCCACACAGCTGGGAGGCTGGCTGAGGGCCAGCCCCGTGGGAGACAGCCAGCTGTCCTGCCTGGCAGTCCTGGGGGACGGGCTGTTCTCCAAGGCCATCCTCCGCAGCCACGCACCTTCTGGTGAGCGACAGGCAGGCACGGGCCCGCAGTTGGCTTGGCAGGAGAGACGGAGCCAAGTGCGCAGCTGTTCCCTGTCTGGTTTCCAAAATACTTCCCAGGCGAAGGCTCAGAGGGAGGGCTGGAACGGCGGGTCTCAGAGGTGGCACGTGTGCAGGGCCTCTCCCCAGATGCCCACGCAGAGCCTGGGAAGGAGCCCAGATGGCCGCTGGGTCGGGTGGTCCTGAAGCAAAGGTCTGTGGGCCACTCTGGGACACATGCGGCTCCTTCTTCGGACAGGCCTTGGCTGGGCTGTCCCTGGAGCTGCGGAACTTCGGAAAGGTGCTTCTAGGAGGTTCACCTCTGAGTGCAGGGTAGGTGGGATTCAGAGGGCCTCAGGGCATGGGCCCAGCAAACTACAGATGGCATGATTATCTACAAGCACATGGAAAGCACACAGGGCTGACCAGGCCGCTGCTGCGTGCTCTGCTTTTGGACGGACATCAGAGGAAAGAAAGGAATGAACATTCGCGGAGCAGCCCCCAGGCTCAGGGGCCCCTCAGTCCCAGGTGTTCGGCCCCCAGTTTGCCTTGGAAACAGCGCAGGAGTGGGCAGCAGTCATATGCCACACTTTGCTAAATAGGACTGAGAAACCCAGTGGCTGGAACAAATAAATAATAAAACAGACTGTTGCCCTGGCTGGTGGCTCAGTGGATTGGCACCAGCCTGCGAACCCAAAGGTCGCTGGTTCAATTCCCAGCCAGGGCACAACACCAGGTTGCAGGCCAGGTCTCCGGCCAGGTCCATAGTTGGAGGCAGGTGAAAGGCAACCATACATGAATGTTTCTCTCCCTCTCTCTCTCTGCCTCCATCTCTTCCCCGTTCTCTCTCTGGAAATAATAAATACAATTTTTAAAGAAGATTTTATTCATTATTTTCAGAGAGAAGGGCAGGGAGGGAGGAAGAAAGGGAGAGAAACATCAATGCGTGGTTGCCTTTCATCTGCTTCCAGCTAAGGACCTGGCTGGAGACCTGGCTGGCAGCCTGGTTATATGCCCTGGCTGGGAATCAAACCAGCGACCTTTGGGTTCACAGGCTGGTAAATACAATTTTTTTTTTTTAAAAAGTGTGTAAAAAGAGAAAAATCCTGCATGAAAAGAAAAGCCAAGATGCATTTTTAAAAGTTATTTTATTATTTCTCAGAGAGAGGTGAAGGGAGAGAGGCAGAGAGGGAGAGACATCCATGTATGGTTGCCTTTCACCTGCCTCCAGCTACAGACCTGGCTGGAGACCTGGCTTGCAACCTGGTTGCAACCTTGTGCCCTGGCTGGGAATCGAACCAGCGACCTTTGGGTTTGCAGGCTGGCACCTTATCCACTGAGCCACCAGCCAGGGCGACCACCTTTGTCTTGAAACGCATCAGCGACCCCTGCTTTGCCCCAGCACCTGCATATCTACATGGGTGACCTTCAGGACACCACGAAACGTGTGGGGACGCATATCCGTGCATTCCTGCACTGAAAGCCGCCCAAACTGTCATTGAAGCTGTAGGGAACAGCCTAAGGAGGTGTGGTAACAACCCCTCAATCATCCCAAGTTATGTCATGTTCCCACAGCGGAGGGCAGCTGTCCCCACGGGCGCAGTGGCTCCCTGCGCATCCTCACGGTGTAGTGGCTGAGCTCACAGGAAAACAGCGCAAGCCTGCAGCACCCTTCCGTTTGTGCGGGCAGCCGGGGGCGCCCCACTCCTGCCCGAAGCCCTCCCACCTGGCGCCTCTCCAACTTTCATCACCTGCAGGTACCGCTCCCTCTTCACAAGGAAAAACCCCGGCCCCCTGCTCCCTCCCTCCTGGCACATAATGGATGTCCTGTGTCATATCTAAGGCCACAGGCTGGCACATCAGATGCAGCCCTGGCCCAGGCAGATACCTCACAAAACAGGCCGCTGTGCCGAGAGCAGATCCGTCCCTGGGTGTGGCCCCGTTGACATAAGGTCCCAGCTCTATCAGTTCTCGATGAACAAATCACGCCAATTTCATAACCCTGCAAAGATAAAGACCCGAAACCAGCAGTCCTGTTGAAATGCCGACCTGCCTTGAAGCTCCACGCGCCAGTTTCTCTCCGTGGGCCCCAACCGCAAGACTCGGGGACCCGCGTGAACCCTGGTGCCTCGGCCAGTGGGCCCGCAGCCAACCCTGCACGGCACACGGGCACCTTCGGGTGCGCATGGCAACTCCGGCACCCGTGCGTGGAAGACGCTGGGCGTACCCCACGTCCCAGAGGAATAAAGCCGCGGCAGGGAGACGTTCTCTCAGGCCCGGCAGAGATCCGAGGACGTTGTCATCACGCTTTATTCTTTCCCCTGGAGGGTAGAAGGTGCCGTGGGGAGCGCGTGTCACCGTGGTCTGAAGTGACCTTACCTAAGTGTCGCTTGGAACACCTTTCCCCCTTCCCGATCTCTCCCAAGACCTCACGCAGCTCTTGGAAGTTCTATTTAGGAGCATTTTACAAAATACCTGCTGACCCACATGGCATGAGGAGGGTTGTCAAAAGCCACCATGTCCTCCGGAATGTCCTTGTGCGTCCAGAGTCCCGGAACTGAGCCACTCCGGAGCTGTCTCCGCACCAACTCACATTTATCGATGACAGTGTGAGGCGCCAAGGCACGAAGGCAGGGACAGAAGCTGGCAGGCTGTGTTATGTGTTGAACTCCGGGTGTGGCTGGGCCTTTCTGGGAGGGACACAGCTTTCCCTGACAGGCAGGATGATAACTGGGCCCCTCCATGGGGTTCGAAGTCAGTGGGTCCCCTGGAATCCGGGATGCCGCCTGGCGCTTTGCTCTCCAGATGCTGCCAAGCCTAAAAGGGTCCTAAATAAATATTTTTATTTTTCTGCAGTCTTGTTGAAAAGCACTCACTGGCATGGATGTGGGAGCTGGAGTCTCACGCACGCATGGAACCACGGGACCAACAGTGCTGGTGACCGGAGCTTCCCATGCAGGGTCCCAGTCCAAGGGATGTCCAGCTCTGGGAGGCACTGCATCCATTTGGGGGCCAGCATAGTAACCAGAGTAATTTTATTTGTCCGGGAACTTATTACGATTAACCCGCGTCATTTAATCAAAGCCCAAACAGATGGAAGGGCCAGAGGTCAGAGTGAACCCTGGGGAGGTGATGGCGGTGTTCCCAATTTCCCAGGGTTCGTTTGCGTGCTGGGCGCGTGGTCAGAGTTCAGAACGGAGCGCAGGACGGAACACGGGGACCTCTGGTCCAAAGTCTCGCAGGAGGGAGGCTGAACCCTTGACCCCGCGGGAGGAAATGCCAGACCACTGGGACAAAGGTCACACGGGAACAATCAATCACACAGCCTGCTGACCAAAGTCTACTCCCATGACCACCCACGACCCTCCGTCAAGGAGGGAGCCCGCTAATGGCCACCAGGGCTCTCGCTTAGCAAACACGCCTTCCTGCTATGTCGTGCTGGGTGGCCACCCATGTCCTGCTTGCTGCATCCGTCCTTCTGCAAAACGGCTGAGTGTGCTTAGCACAGAGTGGGTCAGGTCACCGCTGTCCCCTAGAGGACAGATCCAATAGCGGGTCCGTCCCTTGGGGGACTGTTGCCACAGAGTCACCTTTGCCTGAATCCAGAGTACTTCTGGGATTCCGTGACCGGGGCAACGGCGTGGTTAACCGGCGTGACAGGTGAGGACAGATCTGAAACACCCTCACAGGAGGTGGCAGGCAAGGTCCCCGGGGGGAATCCAAAGGAACCTGGGAAAGCGTTAAGAGCTGAGCAGCCCCAGCCCCTGCCAGGCCTGAGCGCCTGCCCCCATGTCTCCGTCAGGGTCACTATGACTGATCCCTTGTGTACCAGGGAGCAAAAGCTGCACAGGGTTGTGAAATCGGTGCCCAACTGGGTGGAAAATAAAAGCTGGAATGTGACTCTGGGCCTGGTTTTCACGATTAGATAACACTCCCTTTGCTCGGGGTCCAACGAGTTATCTAAGCATTTCGCCCTCCGTCCAGACTCCGTTGTTTCACTTTTCCAAGAGTTGCTGTTGGCCCAGATTTGAGTCACTGGTTTTCTGGCTGCACGGGCCACTGATCTCCCCCCAACCCCGTGTCACAGGCAGAAAGAACCAAGGCAGCTAGGGTGTCGAATAGTCGGCCAAGGTCACCCTGAAGGAGTTCCCTCAGTAGGATTGCTAACCTTGTGCAAAGCTTTCTCAAGGTGTGTGTGGGGTGAGGGGGTGGGGGGGGGAGCATACTTTAAATGTCTTTCCAGCAGGTACAGTGAATCAAGATCAACGGACAGATGATAAATGGACAGCAATAAACTCTCCAACAGCTAGGTCTCAGTTTTCCCTCTCTGTGAAATGGGGCTTTTCATAGAAATTAGGTAAGCCCATTCATATGAAGGACTATGATGCCAGGCATCTCACTATTCTCAGCCTAGACAAGTGGCCCCTCCCCATCCTAAACCACCTCTGCTGAAGGCCCAGGGGTCTTCTGTGTGCATGTGTTTTTCATTGTCAACCTATAACCTTTGTCAAGTTTGATATAGAAGGAGTTGCTCCAGCAATAAAATGAAAATGTGCAGAATAGAATCAGGGCAAAACACAGGCCCCCATCCAATGGGCCGTGAAACTCAGTGAGATATATCCCATTTCAACGCACTATCTCCTATAGGCAAGGTTACACTATAAAAAATAATTACCAAAATCCTAGGGGCTTAACCCAAGTCCAACACCATCTGGCCTAGGTGACCTCCAAGTTCAGGGCGGTCTTGAACACTACCAGCTCTTCCCTGATTGACCCAGAAGTAGAGACACTAAGTCAACTCACATCTCATTGGCCAGAATTCATTGTATATTCCTGTCCCTAACCGCCAGGCTGCTGGACAATGGAGGGAATCACTTAGATAGTATTTGGTGACCAGTAACAGCCTCTGCTTCATTTTGGGGGGAAAATATTTATAGGTAAGCTCTATTTTATACCTCCCCCACCATGAGACAGTAACAATGCTGACCTGAGCAGTAGTAAAGCCTGAACGAAAGGCAAGATCAGCAGCGCCATCTTGATGGAAAATGTTGATATTTTTGTTCAGTGTCGATTGTGGCATTATTTTTGGAGAGAAAGGCACAGGTCAAGGCATCCCACGTGCAGCTCATGCCTAAAACAACGGTGGGCTGCAAGGTGGAGGTGAAGATGGGGTTCAGAGGGAACCCCAACCCAAGGCAATCATGGTGTCCCTTCCTTGTAAGACTCCGCAGATGAGTGTGTTCATCTCTTTCAGAAAGAAAAAGTGGCTGGTGAGCTTTTTCTGGCACCGTGTGTACGAAACACGGATATTTCGAAACTAGTAACATGTGGGCCCGCCCTCCATCCCATCTCCCACCAAAGGCTCCTAAAAAGCAGGGAGCCTGTTTTACCTTAGGATTCCCAGGCACTAAAATCTGTACCCCACCAAAATAAACTCCAAGAACAAGTTAATTTTATTAATGGGTGATGGGGCATATTTGCACATGTCAGATGACAGTACATGTGAGAACAATAGCTAGGCACAGCCCGTGCCCCGGGTTGGACAGGCCCCAGGACAGCATTCAGCAGGGGAAATGACACGGGTGGCTTTCTCTCCATCCATCCCCTGGGGACCCTTCCTAGTGGCTCTTTCTGAATTCCCTGTCAACCTGCACTTTTCCTTTCAAACCCGATTCTCATCAAAGGCAGTGATGTCAATACCCTGACACTGTCACTGTGATCAGGATTAAACTTTTAAGCTTAAAGAGATGAACAAGCAAACAAACAAAACCCATAAATGACAGTTGGGGAGTAATCTTGAGAGGGGAAGGGTGGGCTCTGTCCCTCCCTTTCATCCCAGCCACACAGGCTGGCCGCCAACCCCCTCTGCTCCTAACCAGGGTTTCCAGCGGCCAGTGGGAATAAAAGTGCAGTCTCTGTCTCCCCCATGCAGCCAGCCAGAAAAAGGTCCAAGCAAGAAATTCCACGGAGCTGCCACCTGGTTTTTGAACCCAGACTTGTCCCCGACCAGAGCACCCCACCCTCCGCAGACACTGCCCAGGGTCCGGCCCATTTCCCAGTCCAGCTGCTTCCTGGTTCGGACAGCAGGGCAGCACAAGTTGGGCAAACCCACCTGAACCCCGCTCCTGCGGACCAAGGAACCACGCAGACTGTAGGGGAGTTTACACCAGACATGGGACCTGGGCTGGAGAGGGGAGCGGGAGACAGAGCTGCAAGGGGGGCGCCTCTGGCCGGAGAGGAGGCCCCACCTAAGGGGTGTCCCCGAAGCAGGCGAACCCTCCTCCCAGAACACTCTGAGCTGTCTTCTCACCGATCCCTCCGGGGTTCCCAAAGCGACCTGTGTCGCGTCTCCCCGGGGTGGCCTCACCACATGACTGGTTATGGCGTGCAGCAGGGCTGACGTCAGCATTCAGGGCGCTCGAGTGACTTTGGGGGACACCGTCCGCAGCATGTGACCCAGCACTCACCCTACTCCAGCCAGGACCGAGGCCGCGCCGTGCTGGGGGGCCACCCCGCCACCCCGGAGAAGCCCGCAGGCAGGCCCTCGGCCAGGTGGGCGGGCTGGAGCGGCGGCGGCGCTCTCGGACCGCGGCGGCACGTGGAGGCCCCTCCTCACCACCTCCTGCCGCAGTCTGAGCAGCCCCGCGTTCCTCGGCGCGCCGGGCTGCGGTAGGGCGCCCGGACACCCACGGCCGATCCCCTGCGCAACTCCCGGCGAATCGGAAAGGGCGGGCGGGGCGGGGTGGATGGGGGCGTGCAGCGCCGCAGTCCCGCAGACCCCGGCCGCACCCCGCGCGCAATCGGGCCGCCGGCCGCAGGGCCCCGCGCATCCCACCGCAAGCCGGCGCCCCGCTGCGGCGCGGACCGTGGAAGACCAGGCGCGTGGGCGTGCGCCAGGGGCTCGGGCACAGTCGGAGGCCGGGGACCCCAGGGCCCGGTCGGAAGGCAGCTCCAAGCGAGCCCGGCGCTGCCGGGGCTCAGGGGAGGGACCCCCCGCCCGCCGGGCACGCGACGGGGCGCGGGGGCAGCGCAGAGCCGCGCGACGCGCACTTCCTGTTGGGTGCACGCCGCCGCCCGCCGCCCGCGCTCCCCGGGGCGTGCGCGCTGGCCCTGGCGGGCTCCGGGACCGCGGCGCGGCGCTGGGGAGCACGGCGCCCGGCCCCTCGCCCCGCGGGGCCGCGCGAGCCGGGCCGCAACTGGTGTTCGCCGCCGAGCCCGAGCCCCGCGCGCGGAGCCCGCGTTTGCGCCTCCTCCTCGCGCTCCTCCCGCCCTCGCGCCGGAGGACCGCCCGGTTCCAGGCTCCCGGCTGCTTTATTCTGCGGGCCGCCGAGGGTCAGGTTCACAAACTGTCTCCCTCTCGCCTGGGTGTCCACCTGGGCGCGGGCCAGGAGGCTGCCTTGCCGGAGACCCCTCCGTTTCGTTGCACCTGCCTTTCACGTTACCTCTGGGAGCCTGTGGGAGGAGCCGAGTGGGTGGAAAATGTTGCTTCGCTTTGCAAAAGGAAGAAAACTTTGCCTCCCAGCTGGAGATGTCTGCCACGCGTAACGCGGAGAGAGACCAGAACCAGGACAGCTTGTGGCTTTGATTTGGCATCTGATGAGCCCGTAGGAGGAAGAGGAAACGAGCTCGGCGCTCACGCCGACCGCCAGCCCTCCCGGGGGGCGGGCGGCGGCCCGAGGTACCTGCTCCACCCTCCCGGCCCGCGCGAGTCCCACGCCGGGGCTGCAGGGGAAGGACCGTAGCAAGGAGCCGCGCTCCGGGCCGACGGCAGGGGCCGGGCTAGGAAGGACCGTATTCCAGGAACGAGCCCCCCGGAATTAACTTCGGGTTAAAGTTATGGGAAGCGCGGCCATGGACACCAAGAAGAAGAAAGATGTTTCCAGCCCCAGCAAGAAAAACCCCAGCCAGAAGAGGCGATCGCTGCGAGTGCACATTCCGGTGAGTCCCCGCGGGGCCGCCGACCCGGCGCCGAAGCGGTTAACGCGGGCCGCCCCGCGCGCGCCGCGCGTGCCCCTCCTGTCACCGGGCCGCCGCGGGACGGTGGAGACGCGGCGCGGAGCTGGGCCGCCGAGCCCGGGCTCCCACTCTCCCCAGGCGCGCGCCGCGGGGCTCGGCGACCTCGGCGGGGGTGCGGGGTGGGGGAAGGGGCGGCGGGCGCGGGCGCGCTCCGGGGCCGGGCCCGGGCCCGCGGGTGGCGGCTGGGCGTAGTCCCGCCCGGTGCGAGTGCGGGGGGCGGTGCGTAGTGTTGTTTTGCTGGAGAAGGACGGTGTGGACTGCGCTCTGGGGAGGTGGAGCCGTGCGCGGCCTCCGGGGACGAAGGGGAGGGGCGGTGGGTGGGGACAGCGGGGGACGCGGGGCGGGTGTGCAGCTGCTCCCTCAAATGGACCTCTTTCCTCCCCAATTTCCTCCAGGGTGTCTCTGGGCCTGGGGCAGGGGGCTCTTCTGCAACCGTTCCCTTTGTCTGTCCCTCCCCTCCCCCAGCGCGGTTCTAACTCGTGGCGGCTCGGGGTCCCCTAACGCCTGCAGGGTTGCGGGGCGCTTCAGCCCCTGCCGCGAGAGCAACGCAGCCCGGACTTTGGGAGCATCGATCAGTCTGCGGTTTGACTTGAGCGAGCGGGAGGGAAGGCGGGCGCGGTGTGCGCTCCCCCGCCCACCCCACCCCCGTCTCACGTCCCCGGACTTTGCCTGCCCAGGACGCCGGCCACGTCCAGCCCCAGCGCCCCGGAGCCTCTCCGTGGGGGTCCGGTGACGGGACGCGGTCGGCCCCAGTTTCACCCAGAGGAAAACCCCAGCCGGGTCACACCCCTGGCCTCCACCAACCAAGTAAATGTTTGTGCGCACACACACACACACACACACACACACACAGCGGAGGGCTCCCTGGAGAATGGGATTTTGTTCTCTCCGGAGTGACTGGTCTTGGGCGCAGGATGGGAGGGCGCAGTGTGCTGCTTCCTCGCCTCATTAGCGATAATGGATCACCAGTCATCATCCCCGATAGCGACAGGGTGTGGCTGGGGAGGGGCGGCTGGCCACCCGTTTGCCCCTGCGGCCCCCGTTAGGCACTTTCCTCTTGTATTGGTTGAACACAGCGCCCCCCTTTCCTGTCCTTGGATGAGGAAGGGTAGAGTCTAGGGCGCTCACCCCAGGTATCTGATGGGGACTTTGGGAGCAGCTTGAAGTTGGGTACAGCGACCAGTCCTCTGGGTCAGGGAGAAGCTCCGGGGGCAGCTGACTGGATCCCAGGCTGTAGTGTGGTCACCCTTGTGTGGACCCAAAAAACGCATAAATAAGCCTTCCCGTGAATAAGCATTCTATTTGAAATGGAAGTATTCCTGTTTGCTTTGCTAATGTGAGGCACTTTAAGCGTATTTGTACATGAAAAGTCAGGTATTGGTACTTGACTGCTCCCCAAAGCAGCCTGTGGCCACTTCAGGTATCCATTTAACCCGCTCAGTGTGCCCCATTTGTCTACTGGGGTGATCATTCTTTGCCTACTTCACAGGGCAAATCATTTCAATAAAATAACTCGTAGGAAAGCTCTTAACACATTTCTAGTGTTATAGAAACGTGGGGCTGTCACATCCACATCAGAGCGCTCCTTGACGCGTGGGGGTGGGGTGGGACGCTGTCCAGTGTCCAGACCACGCTGTGTCTGGGCTGAGTGCGGCCGGGCGCACGTGTGTGGGGCTCTGGCCAGGGTGGTGCCGGGGGGTGGGGGGGCAAACCCAGCCCTGCACAGGGCCTGAGAGGCCAGGCTGTGAACGCGGAAGAGCCCCCTGCAGTTCAGGTCCTCTGACCACCCGTCTCTCTGCTGGCAATGACTTTGGCCGCTTTAGACAGTGTTCTTGGCATGGTCCGTCCAGCTGGGACCTGAAGGACTCTCCACTGAGTTGTTCCACAGCATGAGTCCAGCACTTGGCGGGTGGGGCTTCTTTCTTCGCATTTGCTGGTGGACCCAGGGGGTCCTGATTGTTATGCTGGGCCTATCTCTAACTGGGAAAGGAAGAGGGGTGCTAGCAGGTGGCCCACGGGGTAAGAAGGTGCAGGCAGTTCCTGCTTTCAGAGGGGAGGCGTGGAAGAGGGGGACAAGGGGCGTCAGACCCAGGGGTGGCGGGCAGGACAGAGACGCATGTGAGAACCAGGGGCCACTCCGGACGGGGCCCCAGCTGGAGCACCCCCTGGCCTGGGGGGCTGGCTGGCTCCTTCCAGGTGCAGGGAGGAGCCGGTCTCCAGAGGAAAGGGTCTCAGAATCTGAGTCATCAGAAAGGGATTGAGGCCCTTCAAGGAGGGCCTTGAAGTGGGCTTGCCAGATTTAGCAAATAAAAATGTTACATGCCCTGTTAAGTTAGAATTTTAGAGAAACTTTTTCAGATAGGCGTGCTCCGTGCACCATGTGGGGCGCAGTGACACTGAGAGGCTACCCTTTGTTAACTGCCATCCCGGTTTCCGGGGGCCACCGGCAGTGCTACCTGGAAGCAGGCCCAGGGAGGGAGGACGTCAGCCCAGGGTGGGGGTTGCAGGTGGGCAGCTGTGACACGTGTTCTCCAGGATGCCTCAGAGGGTCCCCGCCAAGTCCAGCCCGGTAGCCGTTGGCGGCCCGTCCGGCTTCCCCACCCCCTGGGGTAAGTGAACGAACCTTGGTGGTCTTGCCGCCCGCTCTGCGGGAGGCTCTGAACTAAGAAGCAATGAAAGGCTTTGAGAACGATGCTTTAGGAGACAGCCCGGCCTCGGCAAGTTCGGTGGCGGCACCGACGGAGGGGTTGCGTCAGGGAAACCGAGGCAACTGCTTTGGCAGGAATCAGAGTGAGGCTCCGAGGGGTGAGCCATGACAGCGGCAGGAGGGAACGGACGGAGGGGAGGTGTGGGGTGTTAGAAGGGAGACTGGGTGGTCCCCGGTGTCTGGTGAAGGGTGGGGCACGTGGGCAGGGGCTTGACACTTGGCGTCGAGGTACCTGGCGTAAGAGGCCGGTTCTCGGGGAAAGGGATGCTTTCGTCATAGCCGAGGTGGACTTGAGGGGACAGCAGCGACCCGGAGGGGAACTGCTCCTGCGTCTCCACCCCCCGCACAAGGCAGGAACTGGGCCCAGAGAACGCCACGTCCAAGGACATCTGGGACTCTAAGGAGTGGCTCCCGAAGGACAGCTCGACTTTGGCAGTCCCACGGGTGGGGTCATTCGGTCACGTCTAAGGGCGTTCGTGGTGACGAGACCTCCCGGGGCTCCAGTTCCAGGCAGCTGGTCTCTTCACGAATCGGATCGAATCCCTTTTGGACAGGATCGGCTTCCATCTGCGGCCCCGGGTCCCACGATGGGGGGTGAGGGGACATGACCTGCAGACCTCCAGCCCAGGGCCCCTGGAACCATCTCGTCCGGTCTCCTGCCGATGGCTCCTGCCTGCTGACATGCTGAAACGGGGGAATTCATTTCGGGGGAGGCCCTTGGCCTACCGGTTGCTAGGCACTGTAACGAAAGGGGTTTATAAATGGAATTATATTGATGGGAGAACAACCTTTGCTTGAT
The DNA here is from genome assembly GCA_004026585.1 of Noctilio leporinus. Taxonomy (NCBI): domain Eukaryota; kingdom Metazoa; phylum Chordata; class Mammalia; order Chiroptera; family Noctilionidae; genus Noctilio; species Noctilio leporinus. Next base: position 25,012 of record PVIW01007586.1, read on the forward strand.
TTTAGTCTCTGTCTTAGGCAGTTTGGGTCACCTTTCTGGGAAAGCCCCCATCCCGGGATCGTTGGGGGCAGAGAGGGTGGGGAACAGAAGGGGTGAGAGGCAGCCGCGGAAAGACGGAGCGCAGATTCTTGGGGGTCACGCTGGGTCCTCAAACACCGATAACGAGCCGGAGGGAATGGCTTCAGGAGATAACTTGTTAGAAGCCTGGCCGGGTGGGGCATTCCGCCAGAGAAGCTGTTAGTGGCACAAACCCATTCTTTTCTCCTTTCCCGTCTCGGGCATGTTTTAATCGGTGACTGTTGGCCAGTGAGTGTGTCGTGGAAACTGCAAGCCAAGGACAAAGCGGGTGACCCACGGGGCCAAGGATGCTTTAGGGAGAAAGACCATTAAGCATGACCGCGCATGTCCCCAGGCCTCTGGGGAACTGTGCTCCAGAAGCCCTTCCCGGTCACTAGAGACGCCTCTGCAGTGGCAAGTCTTCCAGAGGGACGGGCCTGTCCCCTGCAGCCACATCCGAGAGTGGGCTTCCCGAAGGGCTAGCGACAGCAGCCGGAGGACCGGGTGCCCGTCACCCCACCCAGGCACCCTGGACCGAAACCTCTGGGAGGGGGGGCGTGGAATAGGGTGCACGCAGCCCGGGAAGTCTGTCAGTTTTGATCTTGGCTTTGACCTTGGTCAGTGTGGACCGCCTGGCTCAAGGGTTGGGGTTTAGGTCAGTATTTTTCAAACGACGGGTGCTGGACCCACTTAAGCAGAACCATGTTTAAAATACAAAATCGTTGGTTTCAGCTTAGGTCGGAATCTCGGAGGAGTGGGACCCGTGGGTCGGCATTTCTGCCGGCCTGTCCAGGGGATTCTTGTGCCTGTGGGGGTTTCAAACAACTGGTTTCAACGTCCGCAGCGTTGATGCTGATCCGTTTCATCTACTCCCATGAGGTCATTAGTCCCTCCCTTCCTTCCTGTCCACCCCCCTATCCCCCCATCGATGGACTCAGCATCTCAGTGACTTAGTGCACCTTGGATACCCTGGGCATAGGCTCTTAGGGGACCCAGAGTATGATATTGGGACCGTCAGGGGTCAAGCAACTCAGCGATGGAGCTTCGAGAACTGTCCTGTGGCTCCGGAGGCCAGCCTGCCCTTCCACAGTATGGCCAGCCAGGAAGTGGGCACCCATTGCGTGTCGGGCGATGCCAGCGGATCACAATCCGGGCTGGGCTGGTGGAGGGAGTGGGGAGAGTCCACCCCCCGAGTGGACACGGGCCACTGTGGACCAGCTCTGACTTCTGCATGGTGGCCTAATGACAAATGAAGCAGTGGGCATCCTGGGTCATTCTCTCTCCAAAGGACATCTCTAGTGCCAGGGAACAGAGGCGGCAGTGGCAGCAGCCCAGTGTGGTTTGTGGGTTCAGTCTCGTGTCTTCCCACACATCACAGGCCTATCGGGGTTCCCCGTGGTTTGCACGCCTCTCCCTCGGCCCGTTTCCCCTGCCCTGGCCCCCGGGTGGAACCTGGGATGCCGAGCCGTTGCTGTTGGCCCTCGGGATGTGCTTTGACCCCAAGGCACGTTCTCCGTGTCTACCTGCTCAGACCGCCCGCTCCTAACTTCTGAGTCCACTCACGTCCTCTGAAACCAGTCGGACGGATACACGTGCCCGGAAGTGCCACTCTTTGTTCCGTAACTGCGTGCTTTCTCTTCCTGTGCACCCGTTTTGATGTCATCAGCGCCCTGCTGGTGGCAGTCTGTCCCTGGACACCTTTTCACTTCTACAGGGAGACTCCTGTCCCCAAGCAGGCTGCAGGCAACTGCCATGGGCTGGGGGAGGGTCTGGCCCCCTGCGTCCCCACTGGCCTCCGCACACCCTCCCCCGGTCTGGAGCAGAGTGCGAGGCCCCAAAGTCTCCCACTGTAAGATGGTGGGTCAGCCTGTCTTGGTAACCCTGTGACACCAAAGCAAGATATTGTCAAAGTCTTTTGAAAAAAAATGCTCATCGATTGATTTGAGGGAAAAAGGAAGGGTATGGGAGTGAAAGAGAGAGAGAGGGAAACGTTGATGGGTTGTTCCGCTTACTTATTGACATATTTTTTGGTTGATTCTTGTGTGTGTCCCGACCCGGAATCCAACCTACAAGCTTGGTGCGTCAGATGGATGCTCTAACCAACTCAGCCACCCCGCCAGGGTGTCAGCGTCTTTTAAAACACGGAACAAAGGGCCCTGGCTGGAGGAGCTCAGTGGATGGAGCGCTGGCCTGCCAACAAGAGGGTCGCAGGTTCAATTCCCAGGCAGGGCGCAGGCCTGGCTTGCAGGCCAGGTCCCTAGTTGGGGGCGCGTAACAGGCAACCACACATGGATGTTTCTCTCCCTCTCTTTCTCCCTCCCTTTCCTCTCTCTAAAAATAAAAAATGTACCTTTAAATAAATTAAATTAGTAAATAAGTAGAATGTGGAACAAAGATCAGTGCAGTGAGTGGTGGAATTGAAACAATCTTTACATACTTGTCTTGGTGCATCGACCTTGCTGTACAGGGCAGGGGACCCAGGTGGGAGTGAGGCCCTGTGCCTGGGGCTGAACCACTGGGCACGCTTAGAGACCCCCTGCACGGCGCACAGCTGGACGGGGGGTGGGGGTGGGCGGGGGCTGACTGTCAACCGGCCTTGCTTCGCTCCTGTGGAGGGAGGGACCCCTCGTGTGCGACTGCTTCTGCGCCGCATGAGAATGGTTAATCCAAATCTCATTCATCTCTTTCTTCCTCCACGGACTTGGAAAATAATTTGATCTCCATCCGTTCCTTCCTGTGGACAGGAAACGTTTCTCTGCCAACTCACGGCTTGTCACAGACCAATCCGATACCGGCCGGGATTGGGTCTCCTGCCAGTGCCTCTGGGTCCTGATCTACTCCAACTGGCACGGAGTTGCTGATGAGTGTTCAACAAAGACCAGTTTGCTCTTGGAAACCCCCAGAGCTCAGCCATTGGCCACGATGAGCCAGAGGCTGGGGACCCCCGCGGAGCCTGGGTCACGCAGCCCCCCAGTGACCTCCATTTGCGTGGGAGGGGCGGGGCAGGAAAAGGGACGCAGCAGCACCAGGGAGAATATTAGAGAGCAAGGCACCACCTTCCCAGCTTGTAACAAAATGGAGAGCTGAATTCCTGAGGACTGTGTTTAGGGTCCACCAGGGTTACAGCTGGGACTGGGCACCAGCCAACTCGTGGGTCTGTTCCTGAGGCCCAGGGCTGGGCGCTGAGGATACAGAGATAAACAGGGGTAGGGTTCCAGTTGTGTCCCGAAAAGACGCACTGAAGTCCTAACCTCTGGTACTTGTGAATGTGGCCTTTTTGGAAACTGGGTCTTTGCAGATGTCATTAGACACGTTGAAGGGAGGTCAGGCTAGGCCCCTCATCTAGTGCGACTGGTGTTCTTCTAAGAAGAGGGGAATTGGGATGCAGAGACCCAGGGGGAAGACCATGTGAAGGTGCCGGCAGCCATTGGAGTGAGGCTGCCGCTAGCCAAGGGCACCTGGGGCCTCCAGACACTGGAGGGACCAAGGAGAACCCCCCATCCCTGGAGGCTTCAGAGGGGCACGGCCCTCAGGACACCTTGATTTGGGCCTCTGGCTTCCAGCAGTGCGAGAGGACACGTTTCTGTTGTGTCGGCCACACCGTTTGCGGTGCTGTTACGGTGGCTCCAGGGACCAAATGCAACATAGTCCTCGCCTTCACAGCACCGTTGGGGCTGCATTCCAACCAAGAAGGCGGGGCCAGGTCATTGAAGGTCATGCTTTTTATTGCCCCTGATTCCATCTGCGTTTTCCCCCAAGATCCAGGTCTTTCCTTGGGTCTTCCTCTCAATATCCTACTCCCTCAACACACACACACACACACACACACACACACACGCTCACTCTTATACACGCTGCTCCTCTTTGCTGGAAATCCTAGCGTGACGGTCACTGGAAGAGAGCTGGGCCTGCTCACAGCCCTGTGCACAGCCCCCTCCCAGATTCAGCCCTGGGGCCCGGGGCGGAGAGAGAGGGAGACCAACAGGCTGCCCAGCTCAGTTCCCCCAGCTGCCCCGCTTCCAGAAGGCTGGCAGGCATCCTCCAGGAAGCCCTTTGTGGGCTGCGTTAACGCGGAAACCTCGCCTCGTGCCGGCCTGCGTTTGCGAGCAGCATCCGCCATGCACACGTTTGTTTTTCGTGGACTCGAAGCGGTCATCACCCAGGGCCAGCTCTTGTCCGTAGCGTAGTGTAGAGGGAGTGCCCCAGAGAGCTTTCTTCCTCCTCAAAACTCGGATGCTGCCCACTGGGTATTCTGCTCACGGCAGCCAGGACTGTTGGATAACATGGACGATCAGGTATCGTCTGGGATGGCGTGGTTGTCATCAGATGCAGCTAACTCTGTGCTAGGCAGTGCTTTTGCACTAAAATTGGAATGATGCGGAGAAGATCGGCGTGGCCCCTGCGCAGGGATGACACGCAAATTCGTGAAGCGTTCCGTATTTTGAAAAGGGAAGAAAAACAGAAATAACCCTGTGAAATACTATCGTTCTCAACGCTATTCTCTTTGCTACAGAGAAAGATGTGCTGGCTGTTCACTTGCAGCCATTTTAGCCCAACCTGACAAGAAAAGCCTGTCTTGCTCTTTGAATCCCTGAACTAGATTTTTCACAACTCTGCTGGGCTTTGCCCAGCCGGAGAGGTCCGGGCGGCCTGAGGCCAGGAGGCAGGATGTCTGGGGAGGCAGGATGGCTGGGTAGGCAGGCTCCGTCCACACGGTGGGCGCACGGACGCAATGCCCTCCAGCTGTCTGCTCTTGGAGTTGACTGGGTCTCCACACTCTTTCCTTGGTTCCTTTTTTTAAAAGATTTGATTTATTATTTCCAGAGAGAGGGGAAAGGAGAGAGGCAGAGAGGGAGAGAGACATCTGTGTATGGTTGCCTTTCCCCTGCCTCCAGCTACGGACCTGGCTGGAGACCTGGCTTGCAACCTGGTCATGTGCCCTGGCTGGGGATTCGAACCAGCGTCCTTTGGGGTTTGCAGGCTGGCGCCTTACCCACTGTGCCACCAGCCAGGGCTTGGTTCCTTTTTACAGGAAGGTACTCAGAGGCTATTTTTGAACTCTTCCTGTCTCAAACGTGAATAATCCATCTTCTTTCATGTCATAGGCCTTCGTCTCTAGTGTTTTCTAATTTATTTTTTGGGAGGGCGCAGTGGGGGTGAGGGCAGAGGTGTGCGGACCCTCAGTGGAGCCAGGGCCCCCCAAGCCAGGATTCAGTAGTACCACCCAACCCGCACCTCTCGTCCCGGGAGATGAGTGTCAGTGACAGCAGAGCAGAGGCTGCTTTTCTCTTCACTGTGCTTCTTTGCTTGTTCGAGTGCCTTTTGAGATTTCCAAAATGACCTGGGGCACAGGTACTAGAATATTCTTGGCTCGAAACCAGGAAAATGCTGGGCAGAGGGACCAAATTGGTCTAAGGGGGGAACCTGGCCAGGTGGCCCCCCTGCCAGGTGCAGAAGTGGCCCGGGGTGTGTGTGGAGGCCCCTCTCACCCAGAGAGGACAGAGGACGGAGGCTGCACCCCCAGGCCGCTTCACAACGGAACGCAGCCTTGAGGGGTTCAGGCACCCACCTCTGTCCCAGGACTGGCCAGTGGGAAGGCAGGGAAGAAATCTCGGGTTCCCCTCCGGGCGTGGGGGGCAGGGACCCGCTCTGGCGTGGGGCATCCGTGGCCACAGGGGAGGGAAGCTTCTCTAAAGCTGCAGCCCCTCGGCTGGCCGGCCCTGACCTTCGCCAGCAGTACCTGCCCCTCAGGTCAGGCCAGAGAAATGATTTCCAAGCAGCTCTGCTTCTCACCGTCTCACAGCCAGGGTCATGGCAGCGGCCAGGGAGCCTTGAAGCTTTTCCAGACAGAGCCGGGCTCCAGGTTGGCGCTGCCCACCTCCCATCCTCCCACCCTCTCCTTAGATGGCCGTGTCCGGCCGCCGCGGAGGTCTGCCGGCTTGGTCCCCGGCCTCAAGTTTACCGTGAAACGTGGCGTCGGTCAGACAACCACGATGGGTCCACTGTCCAGCGGTGTCTGCTCAGCCTCCCGCAGCACCTTTGAACTGTAGGAGCCGGGAGCTTCCACCCACCAAGGGGACGGGTGTGGACCTTGCGGTCATTTGTACCAGACCCTTGAGAACGGAACTCTAGGGGGATGGCGTGGGAGGACATGAGTTTGGGTGCCAGCGACCAGGGTGTGTCCCCGGGGCAGTTCGGTGCTTTCTGAGCCCCTGACTCCTCACCTGTAAACGTGGATTGTGGCCCCGTCTCACAGGGCGGGGAGGATGCAAGGAGATACATGGGTAAAAGCAAGAACGTGCTACTCTGGGAGTGTTGGTTTCCTCTCCCCTAGAAAGGGACCCATGGGAAGGGCCGCCTTAAGACTTGAAGGCCAAGTTTAGGGGTGGTGCTGCTGAGAGCTGGGGAGGTGGATGCAGAAAGGGAACCTGAATAACTCCACCTGGAAGCAGAACACTGCACCTTGCAGGGCTGCCTCCATATGCCTCCTCCTGGAAGCCCTCCTAGCTGACTCCTGGTCGGTTGGTGAAAACCCAGAGAAGAGCTGAGCACGGCCTTTAGGCTGAGACCACAGTTAACTACCACCACTGCCATCTGCCACTGTTGTCTTTTCTTGAGAGGGTCACACAATTCACAGGAGTGGTACTATGATTCCTGTCCTTTCTGGGGGGAATGGCTGCAGTATTGGACTTGCTGTGGCATCTGCCATCCCTATTGCATTGAGCTCAGGACTGGCCCTTGGTCACTGGTTCCCAAGTGAGCACGTGTTGGTACCAGAGCTGCTGGCACCCAGGAAGTCCATCCCCTGAGCAGGTGGTGCTATGGCACTGCCCGCAAACCCGGTGACCTCTCCCTGCAGGAAGCCGCAGGGGCCTGTGGTCCCTGAATCTCTTCCGTGACAGATGGGAGAGATACAGACCACATCCAGCTCCTCCTCCAAGGACCCTGGTTCCCCGAGCTCCCTGATCTGAGAGATATGTCAACTCCTCTTGAATGATATGGGCCAGGACGGTTGGACCTGTGTGTGCCCCGTCCTACAGGCTGGGGGACCCTTGGGGTGGGGTGTTTGGGCATCAGCTTCCTTGAGCCGTGGGAGTCAACGCCACTATTGGCCCTGCTCTCCAGGTGGGAAATCTTGGCAGCAGAGGCCAGGCCTGCGGCCCCAGGTCTCTGGCCACTGACCCCACCCCCACACTACACCCTGCAGTCCAAAGGACACGCGTGGAAGGGACCACTCTTCTGGGCTGATGACAGGCACTTGAGTCTGCAGTCATTTGTGGCCCTGCAGCTGCTGATGGGTCGCCCTTGGGCACAGCTGTCTGGCGCCAAGGGGACCCCCAGCCCCAAGCTCTGCCAGCCGCAGTGGCCGGCGGCAGGAAGCCACATGGCCCGGGGAGGAAGGTCTGGAGTGTCACCTGGCCCTGACTGACTGCCACAGCCCTTGCCTCTAACCACCCTTCATTCCCAGCAAACTTTTTTCTGAAAAACAAAAAAGTTTTAATGTATTAGTTTTTTAGAGAGAGAGAGAGGGGGGAAGTGGGGGAAGAACCAGATTGTTGTTTCGCTTACTGATGCATTCCTTGGTCAAGCTTGTCTGTGCCCTGACCGGGGATCGAACCTGCAACCTTGTGGTACCAGGACGATGCTCCAGCCAGTGAAGCCGCCCCGTCCACCACCCCCTCCCCGCTAACGCCGTTTCACCGCACTGAGCAGCCCTTGGCTCACCGAGAATGGATGGGTTTTAGCGTTTTCCCTAATGTTGCTGTCCGAACGTCGTCCTGGTCTGTCTTTGGGTTCCCTGGAGGAACGCCGGCTTCCGTGTCCAGCTGAAACAGAAAGACTGACACTCAGGACTGACTCTCCCGGCTGCGAGCCAGTGGCTTCTCCTGTCACCCGCTTTCCTGTGTCCTCCTGGATCTGTGTTCTGCCCTGTATCTGTTCCCACCCTTTGTTTCCTTACGGCTACATTTCACCAAGCTTGAAAAACCTGCCTTCTGACCCACTTCTGCTCCCCGGCGGCTGCCGCACCAGCCAGGAGGCACCGGCCAGGCCAGTTCCCGTGGGGGCAAGGTCCCTGCGGCCCGGGCTGCTCTGCTCGTTCTCAGGCTGTGAGGTCACCTTGGAACGAGGTCGGGAAATACTCGGCACTTGGGTGAGGCACTAGGCCCCGGGACAGCCCCTTTCACTTATTTTGTCATTTAGCTTGGTCAACACCACCTGGTTCGTATTAATGTTACGATTGTTATTTTTTAATCCTCACCCGGTGGTTTTTTGAACATTGATGTTAGAGACAGAGGTAGGGGGAGAGAGAGACACACACACATGTCGGCTGGTTGCCTCCATGCGCGCCCTGACTGGTGGTCGAACCTGCAGCCTCTGTGCGTAGGGACGGGTCGATGCTGAGCCACCTGGCCAGGGCTGCCTGGCTGCCATCACTGCCCCTGTCGCTGCCCCCCACTTTCCGCTGGGGAAGCTGAGGTTCACGTGGGCTGTGCGGCAGGAGAGGGGCCAGGCCCGCGTTGGAAGCAAGCGTGGTTTTCTCCCAAGTCCACTTTTCCCTGCAAGGTTGCTTCTCACCACTTTCCCTTCGAACCTGGACAGGGCGAGGCAGCCATCGCAGGGCGGGTGCGGCCTGTCGCCCGTGGGTGCCCATCCTTGAGCTGGGGCGTCAGGGACCTGAGTTTCCCGTCCGCAGCGTCTGGAACGGGACACACCCCTGGGCCTCGCCGCCCGAAGTCGCTGCGTCGGTGACCCAGCCGTGAGGACACCTCCCTGGGGGCTGGTATGGGGAGTAAATGACATCGCGTAAAGCGCCCGGCGAGCAGCAGACCTGCCCGAGGTGTTGTCACCACGTCACCTTCTTGGCTGGTTGGCCGCAGCGCTGCAGAGCCTCCAGGAGCAGCCGTGGGCTGTGCCTGCCAGGGTGGAGGCCTCGTGGCCGGGGCACAACGCGCTGCCCGCCTGCCTTGCTGGGATTTCTGTGGCTGCCTCCCCTCCTACCGTGTATTTACCTCCCTGCACGGCAGCATCCGTGTGTAACAAAGACCGGGCGTAAACGAGGACCACGGGGGCTCCACACGTTCTGCTCACGCAAACGCACCTCTGGGGTGTGCGTGTCGGGCGGGGCTGTGCGGCTGGGCACTGTCCCTGGTGCTCGTGATTCCTGCCCCCACTTCTCCTCCTTTCCTCCGCCCCCCTTCCCCGAGGCTGCATCCCACGCACACCTGGTCTTCCTGCTGTCTCGTTGGTGTGCACACCCCACAGTCGGCTGTGCTCGCGGTGGGGTGTGAGGACAGCGAGAGGCAGACAGGGCTGTGGGTGGAGGCGTGTCTAGGGTCCCGGTGCTCACGAGAGGAGCGGAGTGGCCTCCCTGCCGCTGAGAATCTGCCCTGTCTGCCCCCGGCTCCGAGCTCCTGTCTTTTCCTTGGGGCCGTGGTTAGGGAATGGGGAGGCGGCACAGAAGACAGGGACCCACATTCTTGGCTTTCCTCGCGCACTGAGAGTCGGGCAGGCAGGAGAGCTGAGCCCAGTCCCAGCCCGGCTGTTGGAGCTGAGACGGGGTCCCCTGGCCGAGGGCTCACCCTGAAAGGCTTTGAGGTCCGTGCAGTGTTGGGCAATTCTCCTCCCCGATGTAGGCTGGCTCCCTCCTGCCAGGTGACCTAGGCAGGGCTGGGGCTGCACAGGTCTTGCCGGGGTCTGCCTCCCTGGGGACCTGCCCCTGTCTCCAGTGTCCATGACAGGCCTGGGTACACACATGGGTGGGCTGAGGAGGCTGCACTGTGGGCAGGGTCTCTCCAGGCCTGGCATCACGGGGGCCCCTGACGGAGGAGGACAGCCACACCACCCTCCGCCTCATGGGAACACGTGCATGTGTTGTGCCCGTTGTGTGTACATATGTGTGCACATGCATGTGTGTGCGTGCGTGTGTGTGTATGAAGAGCCTGAGAGATATGCAGATGTAAACATGTAGAGGCTAGGAGACGAGGAATGTGCCGGGTGCAGTTTTCCAGAGTTTGCAACTTGAATCAAGTTCCTTGGTGGTTCGTTGTCAACATGATCCTTAGAAAAGTAAACGACCGTGTCTCGGGGCAGACGGACTCTTCAGGCGCAACACGGTAATGTCATGGAGTGAGAAGTGGGCTGGGGTGAAAATGAGTAGATTTGGCTTTGGGTTTTTGGCCCATCGACCAGGTGTTCTCACAGGCGGGTCCCTGGCCCAGCCCGGAAGTCCCAGTGCCTGTGATCGGGGGTGGGGGGCACACGCTGGGTTCTGTCGTGGTTTGGGGGTGAGCAGCATGATTGGTTTGCCAGGAAGAGCCTGGATTGGGAGGGAGGCCTTGGCTGGAGTCCTGTTCATGCTTTCTCACCTTGTGTCCTATTTTCTCAGCAGTGAAAAGCAGTTGATGATGTTTCCCCATTCACTTAACCTGAAAAGATCACCAAATTCAACCTAACATCCACTCCATTCACCATATCCAATTGTCAACATCATTGTATAACAGTGGCTTTGGGAGTCAGTTTTATTTTTTTATTTTTTATCATTTAAAGATTTTATTCATTATGTTCAGAGAGAAGGGCAGGGAGGGAAGAAAGGGAGAGAAACATCCATGTAGGGTTGCCTTTCCCCTGCCTCCAGCTGGGGGCCTGGCTGGAGACCTGGCTTGCAACCTGGTTATGTGCCCTGGCTGGGAATCGAACCAGCGACCTTGGGGTTGGCAGGCTGGTGCCGATCCACTGAGCCACCAGCCAGGGTAGCAGCCAGGTTTAAACAGCTGAGTTTCAGAACTGCAAATCACCTTCTTGCTGACCCAGGATTCTGGTCCCTCCCCCTCCCTTTTCCTGAAACCAAGTGTTGCGCTTCCCTTTTCTGGACTCTGGTTGGAGGCACCTGTCCACTCCTTAAGCAATCTGTAGGGGCTGTTTGCTTTGGGGCAGGTACCGTCAACCCAAGGGGACAGCGGGTGGGGAACAGACCTCCCCTGTCGGTCTCCCAGCCCAGGGGTGGGTGGGGTGGGGGGTGAGCCCCTCACCTGGGCAGAGACAGGTGCCACCCCAGCTGCTGTGGAGGAGCAGAGGGGCCGGGGAGTGAACCCGCCAGCAAGTGCAGGAAGTGCTGCCCCTGCGGTGCGTTCACCTCAGAAGACAAAACACAGAGGACCCATCCGACCTGCCCTGCGGGGCCTGGGCTCCTGGCACGGGAGACCCCCCCCCCCCGCCCCCGGGGCCGCCGCCCTGGGAGTGCGGACACCTGTAGAGCCCACACAACGTCAGGGGTTAACGGTTAATGGACTGACAGTGAGGGTGAAACCAAAAGTGGTCCTTTGTGCTGAGCAAGGGCCGCGTGGGGTTCAGTGGTGCCGAGCCCCAGAGAGAAACATAATGTTAGAAAGAAGAGCTCCCCGCGGAGCTGCTGGGAGCAGCACAGAGGCTGCGGGTGGGGGGCGGGGTCGTCCAGCAGGTTCCAGAAAAGGGGAAGCTGCTCATCAAAAGCAGAAGCAGCGCCTGCCAGCGGCCCCAACCCCAGGGCCCCCGAAGGGGAAAACTTGTTCTCAGCGACGTGCCCAGGGCGTTAACAACGGCAGGAAAACTCACTCCGGCTCCCGGACGTTGTGGGTTTGGCTTCTCACAGGAGCAGGCACCGCGCTCGGGTCACGGTCACGCTGGACTCGGGCAGTTTCTTGGCTTGGTGTTTGTTGTTTTTCTGGTTTTCCTCACCAGGCCATTAAAAACCTGGTGTAGGACCATTGTCGTGGGAGGAAGGGTGTGAGCCACCCAGTTGTTTGTCAGGGGAGATGGCACTTAACACATTCCTGGCGGATGGAGGGGACCTGGAGCCGGGCTGCCCCCTGCCCCCCTCTCTGGGGGAAGCAGGTGGAGTGTGACCTTGGAGGCTGAGAGGCTGGTCTGAGGTCACACCGAAGACCTCAGATCCGCTGCTCCCAAGTGTGGCTGCCAGTAGGACTGGTGGCAGCTGTGCGGGAGGGAGTGGACCCCGTGCGTCTTCCCTTTTCCGCTGGGCCCCGCAGGGACAGGCGGAACGCAAGGGCGTGAACTGATTGTCCCTCTGTGCTTTGCTGGCAGATGACCGTCCAGACAACGGTGGCGGGGTGGAGGGGATGTTCTCTCTGGACACAGGACAGTGGGGGGCAGTGAGTCTGAGGGGCTCTGGAAACCTGAGGGTCTTGGCATCCGACCACCTGTGCATGTTTTCCTTTCGAAGATGAAGGGATTGCGTATTCGCTGGTCAGTTCCTTTCCCATTTTACTAACCAGGCAAATTCGGTCCCTTCTTCCAGGAGGAACCTTGGGAGGGGTGTTATCAGTGAAATACTCACGGAACTTCCAGACGGGGGGTGTGGCTTGTCCTGGACACGTGTGGTTCACCCCCACTGTCCCTGGGCAGATGATCAGCGGCCCCTGCACATTCTGCAGCACCGGCTCCCAGGCCTGGGGGGCGGGGGGAGGGACACTGTCCTCAGCTTCACGGGCACCACCGCATGGGTCCTGCCCCTGCACTGCAGCCCTGGCGCCCTCTCTGTGACAGCTATGCTGTCCTCTGGAAAATGACTGCGCGCTGGGGGATGGGCATGGAGCAGCTCCCCTGGACCGGACACGCTTGGCAGTAGTGAGGGTGAGGAAGGAGCCACACCGTGTCCCCAGCATACGCCAGTGTCCTGCCCCCCAGCGCCTGTCACGGAATGGGATGAGGTCACACTGGAGCAGCGTGGGCCCCTGGTCCCACGTGACACGTGACGGTGTCCTTATAGGACGAGAGACAGACAGGCAGAGCGAGGCCTGGTGGGCCGAGGCGGAGACGGAGCGATGGGGCCCCAGCCCGGGGTGGCCGGCACCCACCGGAAGCAGGGACGGATGAGTGAGGGAGCATCCTTCCCCCAGCCTGCGGAGGGAGCGCCGCCGACACCCCTTCCTGCTGGGCTCTGAGAGAATGTTTTGGGGTTGGAAGTCACCCAGTTTGTGAGGCTTGGTTATGGCAGCCCCGGAAGCGGGTGCCACAGGGTGTGCGTGCGTGTGCATGTTCACCCTCTGTCTTGGGCTCTCCTGGCCTCTGGGCAGAGACAGACAGAGGCAGGGAGACCCGGGCGTGGTGGCCTTGACCACGAGCTGCCCTGGAGTCCCTGGAGTCCTGAGATCCTGGGGCTTTTGCCCAGAGGGGCACGTCTGGGGGAACCTGGCTGCCAGCACTGCCCGCAGGGCGCCCGCCAGCCAGAAACGCCCTCCAAAGACGCTCCATCAGGGTCTCCTTCCGAGCAGCCGGCCTCCCTGGCCCGAGAGCCGGCCAGCGGGGTGGGAGTGCGCCCCAGCCCCCTCCTCTCCCCTGCACCGCGCTCGCAGACGACTTCCTAAGCAGTAATTAAGTTTTGCTCTGGTTCCGCAGCCACTGCTGGAAGGAGGCCCATGGGAGCAGGAAGCCAGCCCAGACCTGCCCTGGTCACCCCCCCGCCTTCCTCACCTGCCAGGAGACCTGGGGTCCTCCTGGGCTGCGGACCCACAGCGGCGCTTGTGCGCTCTGACCTGGAGCCTGCTCCTTCCAGCTGTGACCCTTCACGTGGTCCTCTCGCCTTGTGACAGATCAGGGGACGGAAGGCAGAGCACGGAAGCCAGGGCTCTCCGCCTGGTCTCTGCGGCCTGAGATGGGGGCGCAGGTGAACCCCACAGCCTAGTCGGCAGGCTGCTGGGCTGCAGGTGGTGGGCGGATGACGGTCTCGAGGGAAACAGCCCACGTCACGTGGTGGTGCCTACCAGTAGCCGTGGCATCCACACTCCTCCCGTGGGCATACCAGCCACCTCGGGAGCCTGCGCCAGTCCCTGTGGGTGCCAGGCCAGCATCACAGGGACGCCCGTCCCCGTCCTGACCTGGAGCCCCAGGGGCAGCGAGCATGTGTCTAGAATGCGAGCCAGGGGTGTGCCCTGCTGGGGGTGTGCCCTGCTGGGGGTGTGCCCTGCTGGGGGCGAGCAGGCCCGCCGCCCTCCCGGGGGTGCCTGGCCTCCGTGCTCACCAGGCGACCGTGGATCACGTGCCAGGGCAAGGACTGCAAGTGCCAGGCCGCAGCAGGGAAGGTGGGCAGGGCCCCAGGTAGGGGGCAGAGCCTCCCCGGGTCTCAGGCCTCAGGGGCCGGCTGGAAGGACCAGCTCTCAGGCAGAGGCTGGGGAGAAGCCTGAGGCTGCGTCCTCTGGTCCCCTGAGGACGTGGCTCGGAAAAGGGCTGATCACGGGAGGAAGTCACGGCAGGATGAGCCTGACTCCCATCCTGACCCTGTCGGTGGGCTCCCCAGGCCCCCTCTGCACGGCCCCCCTGCCCGCCTGTGCACATCACCAGCAGCTCAGGGCCTCCCTTGCAGACTTGGCCCGGAAGGACCCTCTGCCGCCCCAACCAGGCCAGGCTGGCTGCAGTTTTCCTGCAGGATCCCCGAGGTGTCCCCCCAAGGGTCCACAGCCACTTCTTTCCTCCCAGCTGCCGCCGTGGATGCGGGACTGAGGCACTGCAGACCCTCCCCCTGCCACCCACTTTGATTATTGTGAGCCTGGGTGACTCAGCTGAGAACAACCTAATAAACAGGTGGGCTCACAGCTGTGTCATTAAAACACAAATCCTTCTGTGTTCCCACTAGCACTTCCTGTCACACCTGCAGGCACACTCACATACCCCTGCGTTCCCACTAGCACTTCCTGTCACACCTGCAGGCGCTCACACACCCCTGTGTTCCCACTAGCACTTCCTGTCACACCTGCAGGCACACACACACACACCCCTGCGTTCCCACTAGCACTTCCTGTCACACCTGCAGGCACTCACACACACCCCTGTGTTCCCACTAGCACTTCCTGTCACACCTGCAGGCACACACACACCCCTGCGTTCCCACTAGCACTTCCTGTCACACCTGCAGGCACACTCACACACCCCTGTGTTCCCACTAGCACTTCCTGTCACACCTGCAGGCACACTCACACACACCCGTGTTCCCACTAGCACTTCCTGTCACACCTGCAGGCACACACTCACCCCTGCGTTCCCACTAGCACTTGCTGTCACACCTACAGATGGGGTTGCACACGTCTCCCATAGCCGCGACCCAGGGGCCACAGCTGGCTCACATGTGTGTGAAGCACTTCCTATGTGCCAGCCACCATCCCGACACACCCTGTGGAACTGCAATTGTCCCTGAGGTGCGGGCAACCTCAGGGGTCTCCCCTGGTCTCACACCTCATAAGCCCAGCGTTTGCCTGCTGGACCTCAGACCTGGGCCAACTGGCCCAGGAAGGAAGATGTGTAGGTTTGAAACAAATGTTTCATGAAATGAGACCGGGCCACCTGCCCCGCGGTATTGGGACTCATGTTCTCATGCAGAGAGGGACGGTCAACACCAAATGAAGTGTATTTCAAGCTGACTTACAGGTAGAATAATAACAACCATAACGATGACTTGTAGAGCGTTAACTTTGTGCCAGGCGCCGTGGTGTTTCCTATTCTGTCCTGTTTGATTTTTTTAAACACGGGTTGGGTGTGGCCCAGTCTAAATAATTGTGCGATCCCCTCGTGGGGAGGGGCTGGCGTTCAGAAGACCCTCTGCTAGCCTCCCTCAGGTGGTTAGCTCATTCTTCTTGCTCATTCTGCTCCTGTCTGCCTCGATGGAGCCTGTCTCTCCCCCAGGCCCTAGGTCCTCTAACTTCGCAGTGATAGGAGGTGAAAGGTACTTGAGACGAGAACCTTGTGTAGTCTGCCCATTTTACAGATGAGCACGTTGAGGCCCCAAGGTCCACACGAGACCAAGGTAGCTGGTCTCACACCATCTCTTTTCCCACACCCCGTTTCTCCATCCTACAGAGTGCAAGACCTTGGAATCAGTATTCCTTTACAAGTGTTTCCGGTGACACTGTCCCCAGGCATGACACCAAGGCCACAGATTGGAGTGCTTGTGTGGTTCAGGGCCACCCCCTTCACTCCCGATGGCCCAGCCTGCAGGGCATAGGCACCTTCAATCATGACTCAGCCGTCGGGAGATGGGAACAGGGTGTTTCCATCTGCTCCTAACAAGAGAGCTCAGCTTCAGCCCAGATGTTTGGGTTGGGTCCAGGTCTCCCTGACCTTGAGTCTGCTGACTCCCAGTGTACTTATTTTGCGAGTTTGTTTGGCACTCAGCGGTCCCCCGTCCAGTCCAAGCTTCCCAGGGAGGCCCCACCCTGGAGTGGACAAGGACAGGCCGCGTGACCCCCGATCTGGAAGGAGAAGAAATGCGCTCCTTCTCTTTGGAAGCGCACCAGCAAGATAGCACTTCAACTTTGCTCCAGAAAAGCATAATGTTGGGGGTGATAAAACTTACTAAACTTTTGGGAAAACAAGCCCAGGACAACACATTAGAAAAACAGCAACCAAGACAGGCACGTGACAGCTAGGACCTATGAACGTCGCGGTCCCTAGGGTAGGCAGGCCGGGGACTCCTCTCCGAAACCGCAGACCTGGAAGGCGGTGCCTGACGCAAGAATTCACAGGCTCCTGCTCACCTTTGCATGTCAGCGTTCGGTGGGACAGGCTCTGCCCCTCCCACCTGCGGCTGGCATCATGCCACATGGCATCACGCTCCCCTCCAGGTCCCGGGGCCACGCTCACGGTTCCGAGCTGAAATCGCCAATCACACAGCAGTTTGCATTTGTTCAGCAGTTCACATGTTCCGATGAGGAACCTGAGGCTGAGGAAGAGAGTGGGCACCCAGCGTCCAAGTGCCCTGTGAGGGGAAGCCAAGTCTCCCTCATTACGCCCACCTCCTGTTCTGCAGGAACCTCAGGGCCCGTGCTTCAGGGAGCCCCCGGCACAGCCCCCTCTGCTGTGGTTTCCCAGGCCACAAGGTGTCACCAAGGGAAGGGGTCCCCAGCCAGGTCCCTGTTGGAGGTCCAGCCACTCAGGGACCCTGCAGGTATGACAGTGACAGCGTGGGCTCAGCTCCCTGGGGTCCCCGGACAGGACAGAGCTCCAGCGAGGAGTGCCGGTCATCCCGTCACCTTCCTCCCCGTGGTTACAAGGCGCGGTGGCAGCCTGTGGTACACGCCCTGCCTCCGTGTTGAAGGACAAAGCGTGCAGGCAGAGCATCTGGTCAATGGCGAGGCAGGATTAAAGTGTAAGAGGTGAGCAGGGTGGGTGTAAACTTTGGGAGTTGCGGCTCAGCTGAAGGCGGGACTGATGAATGAAGGGAGCCGGGCAGATTCATGCGCAGTCATCACTTTCTACTTGGGGAAACTGGGGGGGCGGGGGGGGGGCAGCAGGGGATGGGAGCCCAAGGCTGCGGACTGACTGTCCCTACTGCAGACCCGCAGGAGGCGGCTGTCCGATGGCTTCTTCAGGCCGCACTGCCTAGCAAGTGTCCCGGAGTTTCTCTTTTCCTTATATCATCTTTATCCTCGTTAGTCTCTTTCATTGGCTCACGACTGGGGGGGAGAAAAGCACACCTACTTTTTAATTCTTGAAAAACATGTATTTCTAGGGAGATGTTGGCTCAGGGAGCACCTGGGGCCGGAGAGGGCGGGGAAGGGGCATGAATCACAGCACATTCGCTCCTGCAGATGCCTGTTCACCTCGGTGGTGACTGCAAGCCTGGAACAACCCGCTCTCTTTCTTGGTGACCTTGGGTCCCATTAAGTGTCCTGGGCCGGGTCCAGGAAAGCTGTTTCCCCAGACCAGGGTGACAGCCACAGGCTGCTCCGGCAGATGGAGGCCAGCAGGCAGAGCCTGGCGGAGTGGTTACATCGCCCAAGTGCAGGGGACACCGGCCCTTCGCAGTCTAGGGAACAGCCAAGTGGGGTGTGCGACGCTGTGGCCCCGCCGACCCCAGCTCCCCTGACCCCGGCCCTGCTGACCCTGGCCTGGCACACGACAGGGGTGGGGGTTGGCCTCCAGTCTTCCTCTTCTGGGGTTGGGTCTAGTGTCCCCATGGCGGCTGCTAGAAATAGAGGAAACTGGAGGGAGAGGGCAGGAAAGATGAATTCCTGCTGCTCGCACTCCTCCTCCCCTTGGCCAGCAGGCACTCCTGGAGCCCTCGCTTGGGGTCCACCCCGTTCCTAATCCCCGTCCTGGCCCTGCTCACAGGTGTCCCCTCTTCTCCAAAAAGGCACCTTGCTGGGACAAGCTCACCCTTGGCCCCATTAAGCGCCTCATGGTTTGGTTGCAGGGTGTGGGGAACCAAGGGCTTGGGGTTCACAAGAGACCCCACCCCTGCTCCTCTGGCCCAGAGAAATACTCCTCCCCGCCCAGGCCCACTCTGGGGCTGGCAGACTGACATAGGGATTTAGTCATTAGCATCTAAAGAGAGTTGATAAGGGTGTTGATAAAGGTGTTGATATCTAGAGGCTGCCAGTGGAGGCTTCTCTTGGACCCCCTGTCCCTCGCCTACCACCACCTCTCAATTCTTCAACAGCCTCTTTACCAGGACAGCTTCTAATCTTAAAAAAAAAGTGCCCTGGCTGGTGGCTCAGTGGATAAGGCGCCGGCCTGTAAACCCAAAGGTCACTGGTTTGATTCCCAGCCAGGGCGCAGGACCAGGTTGCAAGCCAGGTCTCCAGCCAGGTCCGTATCTGGAGGCAGGTGAAAGGCAACCATACATGGATGTCTCTCGCCCTCTCTGCCTCTCTCCCTTCCTCTCTCTCTGAAAAGTAATAAATAAAATCTTTAAAAAAAGTTAAACGATTTCTATGCATGTTAATCCCATATGGAGGTCTCTCTGCCATTGACCGTGGGTTCCGGGGCTACTGCCCTGAGCTGCCAGTTTTCTTCTCGTTTTTCTTGCACGGCTGTGTCTTCCTGCCCGGTTTCCCCTCTCCCTCCCCATCAGCCCTGAATCACCCCAGTAGGGAATTCAAGGCCGCTTCTAAATATTCGTGATGATTATGCGGAGAAGTTTGGCTCTCTCTTTCATGAAAAACACCGGTTAGCCTCTCACCTTCGGTCGGTCGGAGGGATTTTGCTGCCTGTTGTGGGTGGTGAGGGTGGAGAAGAGCCGCCGTCCAGACACATCTCATGTCCTTACAGGTCCCTGCAATGAGGAGGCGGCCAGGAAGGGGTCCCCAGGGCCCGCCGGGGCAAGCGCAAAGCAAAAGAGGCTCAACTGGACTTGAAACAAACCACTGCCCCCAGTGAGCGCCGACTGTGGGTGGGCCACCCCCTTTGGGACATCTCAGCAGGTGGGCTGAGCGGGCCCCTTCACGTCTGGAGCCCTGCCGTCTCCTCTGCTAGCGGTGGCCCAGGACCTGCGCAGCCCAGTCTCCTGAACTTGTCACAGACCCAACAGCAGAAAGCCTGGGATGCCCTGCCTGGTTCTCGGGCCAGGCTGCACACCACGGGGTGGGGCTGGGGTGCCTTGCGGGGAGGGGGCTCTCTGCGAACGAAGGAAGCTCTCAGGGTCCTCGCTGCCCCTGGCCTGTGGGGGCAGCTGCCCTGCGGTCAGACCACAGTCACGCTGGCGCTGCGGTGGGCGGCGAGGGGGCGGGGCATGTTCCTTCTCACCGGATGTCCCCAGTTTTATAGCAAGAAACCGGGAGGTCTGGGGTGCCTGCAGGCAGCTCAGCGGGTGAGGGTCCTGGGAGTCTCTGATCCGCCCGCAGCGACCGTCTCAGGCAGCCCCCCTCCCCGAGTGTTAAGGCTGCCCTCGCTCGGTGGGAGAGACAGACGACCCACCTCTACATGGGTGCTCCCAGCCTCGCTGGCCCGCCCTCCGCCCCAGCAGGCCGGTGGTTCTCCACCCATGAGCCATCACCCATGGGGGTCACCAGGAGCTTTAGACACAGCTGTGCCCTGACCCAGGCCAGGGTAGTGGGCTCCGGCCGCTGGTTTTAAGGCAGGGCCCTGGGGGAAGGTGGAGGGTTGGGACGGGCTCCTGCTTGGCTCTGCCCATCGCGTCCCGAGTCTGGAAGGACCACGGGTGTCGGAGTGCTCAGACCTGGACCCTAAGTGCACCACCAGGAGCTCTGCGACCCGGGTCACGGCCCCCCGTCTGTAACATGGGGTGACGCGTGTCCGTCCTGGCAGTAGGGGTGCGCACTCTGTGCTGCGGCTCAGCGCCACCAGGGGCAGGTGCCCAAGGGGCGCCCCTCTACCCTATTTCCTGTCCCACCAAGCCGCACACGGCCCCGCAGTGCGAAGCTTCTCTCCCTGCTGTCTCATGTGTCCGGGACGCTCTTCCTGGGGGCTTGTCCGCATGGCAACGGCCCTTCTCTAGCAAGTGACCGCAGTTTAAAAATACACCCAGACGTGAGGGGTGTGCGGCGCCCGCGCCTGGCTGGGCTCCCGCGCCTGGGCAGAAAGCGGCACGTAATTACGAGGTATTGTGGCTGTCACCAAGAACAGAAGGATCTGGCTTGTCAGGCCGGGACGGGCTGGCAGATGCAGAATTTTAGTGTCGTAACGCGACTCCAAGGGGCGAGAGGTGAACAGAGAAGCTCAAGTGAAAAACACTTCCTCAGGGCACCCTGCAGTGGGTTGAGTTGGGTTCCCCCAGAGAAGGTGTGGGGAAGCCCTAACTTTCAGTACCTCGAAAGGTGGCCTTCCCTGGGAATTAGGTACGATGAGGTCACACCTGGGCGCGTTGGGACCCTGATCCCGTAGGACTGTGTCCTTATTTATAAATGGGAAATTTGGAGGCAGCCACACACGCACGGGGAACACTGGTCGCTGTCACCAGTCTGCCTCCACCCTCAGCTCTAAGCGATGGTGAAACGACTCTTTGTCTCCCGAGGTCCCTTTTCTGGACTTTTGTATAAACGGAATCGTGTAATTTGTGGCCCTTGGTGACTGGTGTCTTTCACTTACCACTTTCCACTGGTGTGTCCTCAATCATTTTTGAAACATGCAGCCCCTGGCTATTTACTCAGGGGCACTGACCCGTTTCCCCTTAGACTGTCTAGTGAAAAAAATGACAGCAACCCACGCAACCATCCGGTGTGAAAGAATCAAAGTCATACCTCTTTTTTTTTTTTTTTTTTTTTTTGGGTCAGAGTGGCAAAACAGTGTATTTTTTGGTGGACCACAGAATTTTAGTCATTAGTTTACAACTTTGTCCCTTCTACAGCTGCTCCACATGCCATTGGAATAGACCTCATTTTGCTTGTCCACTCATCCCTCCGTGAAAGGACATTGGGCTGGTGTCCATCTGTTGGCTCTCAGGAATAAGGCTGCTATAAACGTTCAGGTACACGGTCTTGTGAGGACAGCTGCATTTATGTGTCCTGGGTTTTCATACCCAGGAATAAAATGCTGTTCCTTGGGTCATTCTTTGTTTAACTTTTGGGGAGCTCCCAGGCAGTATTCCACATGGGCTTCTTGTACGTGTCCCCATCCTCGCCAACACTTGCGATTGTCTGTTTGTTCATCTCAGCCATCCTCTTGGGGTGAGGTGGTATCTCATTGTGGTTTTGACTTGCATTTCCCTAGTGACGACTGTTGTTGGGCATCTTTTAAAAACGTGCTTTTCAGTGCTTTGTAAGTCTTCCTTGGAGCCGTGGCTTCATATCCTTTGCCCGTTTTTAAAATGGGACTGTCTTTTTTTGTTACCGAGTTTAGGAGTTCTTCTGACTCCGGAAGTGGAAAAGGAAACTAGGCCCGGAGCAGCACAGCGTTTCTGAGCACACGTTCTGTGTGACGTTTCTGGGGATGGCCACCTCGCTAAAGGCTGGCTTGGTACATGGAGCCCCTTCTGCTGCGGCTTCCGACGCCAGACCGCACGTCCCCATGCGTGCTCCAGGGGGGCCCTCCACAGCAGAGGCGACGACCCTGCCTCACCCTGCATCCCTCTCCCTCTTCGTCTCTCTAGGTCAACACCCGGGCAACCATCCGGGTCCACGTCAGCCTGGGGCTCAAACGTGACTCCAAGCAAGGAAGAGCAGGTGGGGCAGGGGCCCCCCTCTTTGCTCAGCAGGTGTCCCACAAGCCCCACACATGCTGGCTGTGGCAGGGGTGCAAGTCCTTGTCCACGGGGTGTGCCTGCTTTGGTGGGGAAGACCTGCCTTTCCCTCTCACGGAGCGTCAAGACAGGTCCCGAGGGTCACGAGGGTCACAGTGGCAGTGTAGGGGTCTTGAGAGGGTATTGGGTGGGACTGTCTCTGAAAGCCAGGCCGACATTTGGCTTATCTTGGTGTATTCCTGACCTAGCACAGTTCCTGGTGCACAGTGGATGCTCAGCAAGGATTTGTTAAAAGGGAGATAAATTGTTTAAAGCTCAGCCCCTGGCTGGGTGGCTCAGGCATTTAGAGCCTCGTCCCAGTATGCCAAGGTTTAGGGTTCAATCCCCAGTCAGGACACTTACAAGAATCAACCAATGAATACGTTAAAAAGTGAAACAATAGCCCTGGCTGGTGACACAGCAGATAAGGCGCCAGCCTGCCAACCCAAAGGTCGCTGGTTCGATTCCCAGCCAGGGCACCTATGTAGGTGCAGGTTAACCCTGGAAAGGGTACATTCAGGAGGAGACCAATCAATGCGCCTCTCTCTCAAATTAATAAACATGTCCTCAGGTGAGGATGAAAAATAATAATAACCATGAGATAAAAATCATCTTTTTTAAAGAAAGAATGAGCGCAGAGGTCCGTTCCATGCCAAGAAATGTCTCTCGGAACGTGTGCTCAGAACCGCTGTGCTGCTCGGGGTCTAGTTTCTTTTTCCGGAAAAGGACCACCCTGCACCTCGTTTTCATGTTTCTCCGTCGGCCTCATGGGTTGGCTCCTGTTCTTTCCAGCTTCCCCTGTTTTTCTGGCTTCTGCGTTTTTCATCTTAGAGTTCCTGGTCCTGCTTTCCGTTGGCCACCGTGGAAATAAGAGGGCCTTTGGCTTTAGCCAGGCAGGACCTTCCATGGCTAACAGCCTCTTCCCCGTGCAAGGCGAGGAAAACCTTCTGCTGAATGAATGATGGTTAAAAAGCAGGCGACAGAATGGACTAGTAAGGGGGTTTCATGGAGCGCAAGTGGTGGTTTCTGAAAAGTGGGTTTGATTAGAGGAGGGGAAGGGGCTGAATAGAGAAAGAACGCTGTAGACACTCGGAAGGTCCCTTGTCCACATCCTCCATACATCTGGGGCGTTTCTGTTGAATTTCATGTTCAAACTTTGGTTTCCACTTCAGAGCAGTCGCTTTTTCTCGATAAATGCACATGCCCAGTTCTGTGCTGACTCAGGGATCAGGGTAAATTTTCACCTCGTTAATGAGACAAAGGGACAGGAAGGGAAAGGTGGGCGGGAATTTCCTCCTGTACCGAAGGGCTGGAAAATGGAAAGAGGAAATGGGTGAAAGGAGTGGAGCTGGCAGTCTGGAGAGCCAGAGGGCCTCAGGTGCATGTAGTTTCAGGGGAGTGAAGTGAGGGGGTGAGGGACCCGGCGGCAGGACAGACCCAATACCTAGGAGGGTGACCAGCTGTCCTGGTCGGCTTGGGACTAAGCAGCTTCTGGGACCTTGGAACTTTGTTTTGAACTGGGACCGTCCTGGCACATGGAGATTAGTTGGTCACTCTTAAGTACTTCCTGGCAAAGGACCGGGTTGCACGGCTATTGATCTTGGGAGCAGTTGGGGGCGGAGAAGAATCCTGAATAGGACAGGAAGTTCGTCCTGGCAGGGACTGGCCTGGAGTTGGGGCCCTGGGCCCTGTCATTCCGAGTGTACCTCCACCTCGTGCGTGTTCTCGGGAAAGGACACGGACACGTTTCTAGCGGAGAGGGTAGGACATGGAAGAAGGGTATGAGGGGAGTGCAGGGGGCCTCCTGAGACCTGCCTGGCAGGTACTCCTCCCGCTAAACTAGGGCGGCCTGAAGGGCAGCGTCTCCCCCCGCCCTTGGTGCCCTGGTCGCCTGGCACAGGACACGTGTCCGGTACGTGTTTATGGAGTCAAGTCCAGCCAAGGAAAAGCCCATGTTGAACGTCTAGAGTAGATATGAAGGGTTAAGAGTCTTTTCAGAAAGGTCGTCCTAACGTTATTTTAAGATCTCGTGGAGGACACAAGGCATACCCTCCTGGTACCAGTAATCAGACACCGATATAAAAAATGTGTTGAGCCCTGGCTGGTGTCACAGTGGATAAGGCAGCTTATCCAAAGGTCGCTCGAACCCAAAGGTCGCTGGTTCGATTCCCAGCCAGGGCACATGACCAGGTTGCAAGCCAGGTCTCCAGCCATGTCTGTAGCTGGAGGCAGGTGAAAGGCAACCGTACATGAATGTTTCTCTCCCTCTCTGCCTCTCTCCCTTCCCCTCTCTCTGGACATAATAAATAAAATCTTTTAGAAAAATGTGTTGAAGGAAACCGAAGCATTCGTGTTGTATTGGGTTTGGGGTCACGCTCCCTGTAGTCCAGACATCGGAACGGGATGTCCCTGCAGGAAGTTACGCTGAGCGTGGACCTGGTGGATGGCTTGGAAGAAAGGAGGGGACAGCGGCACACGGGGCGCCACACGGGGCGCCGCAGTCTTACTTCAGGACCCTCGTTGGTGACGTGCAGCAGGGACCGAGCACGAGTGCCCCGGCTTCGACTTCGGGTGTCAGGAGGGCGTGACGGGGGCGGGGCAGGCAAAGCCGAATTAGGACCTTTGACCTTAGCCAGTCCCGAAGCTCTAGGCCCCGGACTGGGGCATCGGCTCTGCACCAGGACGGTTTCCCGCCCCCTCTTGAGTAACCGAAGTCGGAGTGATGGCTTTCCCGTTTAATCAGGACCTGACTCCTGACTTCCCATTTCCCTGCTCAACGGCTCCGCTGTTTTGACTCTGTAAGTTATACCGTGAACCCCAGAGGGACCGTAAGCAGGTTTTTTCCCTCTGTTGCTTGCTTTGCTGTCTTAACAGCGAGGTGCTGGGTGACACCCGTGGTTCTTGATAAGGGTGCAGGTCAGTGACCCTACTTCTCAGCCCAGAGGTTCTGCTGAGCTGTTTTCCAGGGGAGCTGGGTGTCTGTGTTTTGCAGACGTGCTCTAGGGACCCCGCTGTTCCCTCCAGGTGAGGAGCCATGAGGCACAACATGGCCAGGGGTTCACTTGACCTCCCTCCGGCTGTCACCTGCGGGGCGGGGCGCCAGCCCCTCTCTGGCCCACCCCTCGTGGGGAACTGTAAGGTCAGGCTGAGGGAGGCACATCAGACAGATTAACAGTGTCATTGCCTTACAGCCCCCTAAGATTTTGGGGGGGCAATGGGGCACCTGCTAGTCCGGTAGACTGAGACTTTACCTCAAGACTGCAGGCTCAATCCCTGATCAGGGCACCTACAAAAATCCAACAATGAACGCTTTGAGAAGTGGAACAACAAATCAATGTTTCTCTTTCTCACATCGGTAACTGTACATTACAGCTGAGGATTAAAAAAAAACAGTCATAAAAAATAAACGGGTGAATGGCATGGTGCGTGAATTCTACCTGAATAAAGCGGTTTAAAAGAATAAAGAAAAAAAAATACAGCAAGTGTATTAGTTTTCTGATGCTGCTGTCACAACAAAGTAGCCCCAAAGTGGGTGGCTTGGAACAGAAATGTATTTTGTGTTACATCTCTGGGGCCAAATGTCTGGAATCAAAGTGGAGGCCGTGCTCCATTTGCAAGGTGCCAGGAGGACCCGTTCCAGGCCTCCCCGCTTGGCTTGTGGACAGCGGCCTTCCCTCCGTGCACGCTGGTCTCCGTGTGCAAATCAAGGAGGCCGGTGGCTTGGGGTTAGGGCCCAGCCTAGTGACCAGGGTGGACTTGACCCCTGTAAGGCCTCGTCTCCAAGTAAAGTCACATTCTGAGGTGCTAGTGGATGCGGGAACGCTGGCCTCACGCCGTTCGTAGGAACGAAGTCCCAATATCCACACCGTCCGTCAGCCTCCTTGCTGGACCCAGTCCATCTTGGCGCTGTCCCCAACGGACCAGAGCTGGGCCAACACCGTGCCGTGCCCCCTCTCCGGGCTGCCCAGCTTCCGAGTGAAATGTGGGCACCCCCAGTGCAGCCGGAAGCTGGGCACCGCCATGCCCGGGGGCCTCTCTGGTTCCAAGGTCTCACCCACTGTGCTGCCCTGGCCTCTGGCTTTCCGGGCCCCGGGATGCCCAACCGGGAGGCGGCAGCATGGCCACCTCCAAAGGGGGACGGGGGGAAGGCTTCGTGGAGCAGCAGCTGCCAGTCTGCATGTTTCCACGTGGGCTGGTGGCCTGCCGTCCACGGTGGCGTCTCATCCCAGGGACGCATTCGACCTTGGGGCTCGTGGCGGAGGATGGCGTGGGGTCCGGCGACAGGTCTGCGCTGGATTTCTGGGATGCTGGTGTGTCACAGGGGGCGGGCGGGGCCCTCTTTTGCTCTTGCGTGAATTGCTTCTAGTCTCCGGTGTCACTCACGCAGCCGCTGCTTCGAGCCACCGTGGTTCCAGGGACCCCCCGCGCAGGGTCCCATCGGAGCGCGAGGGCTGCCACCCGTCCTTCCCCGGTGGACCCTGAAAGGGCAACGACTGACCTCTAGAATGTGAGCGTGTTCTTCTAAGTTTTAATGACACAAGAAATGAGCAACAAACGTGCGCCACGGAAAGACCGGAGGATGCAAAGAAGCAGAACTCAATGCAGGAAAGGGGCGGGCATGTGACCCTGGGACCCGCAAGGACGGAGGGTACCCTGGACTCGGCCTCCCTGAGCTGCGTTTTCCTTGGCAAACTAGGTTGTGTTTTACCCATTTGCCTCTTGTGCAAGATAGCCCGTGTCGATGCCCAGCGCTGAAAAACACTCTCAAGAAAACAAGTCGGAACCAGGACAGAGGCTGGGCAACCACCCACACATGCCAGGGAAGCTGCTGGGTTGAGGGGGGCACCCAGGAGGACGCGGGGTGTCAGCTTCGTGTGAGCCTAGAGGCTGGAGGGTTGAATGGCGGTGGGCAGGCTTGCTGGTCCTGGCCTGCCGCACGGATTTGCTGAGGGTGATGCCCGGAAAGCAACCTTTGGAGGAGTCATGAGTGTGGGGTGGGGTGGGGGTGAGTCAGAGGCACGGGCCACAGGCCTGCCGGCCCACCCGGCTCCCCTAATGCCTTTGATCCGCCGGGGCTTCTCCTGTAAGGGGGGTGACCCTCCCTCTCCAGGAAGAGTGGGTGGGACAGCTCCGAGCCTGAAGAAGGGAGCGAAGGGGTACAGTGGTGATTTCGGAAGCCAAAGTCAACTCAGGGAAAACAATAACCATGTTTGTGGCCGGGAGCTTGCAAGCCGGAGCAGAGCTGTTTATGCGGCTCCGTCTCTCCTGAATCCAACCAGGTACCCGAGACGTGAGGCCGCTGGCGCCCGGCCGGGACGTGGCTCACACCCCATCCGTCATTCCGGGCGCTGGCCTCCGGGCCCAGCAAACCTCAGCGGAGCACTTTGGACGGTGGAGCCCGTTTTCCTGGCATTTCCAGCTCTTTTGCAGGCCTGTTTGTGCGCTTTGGACTAGAGCTACATAAATAACACCAGCCCGGCGAACCCCGCGGGCCCGCGGGCCAGCCCTGGTGGGAGAAAATATTTTGATTGGCCGGTCTCTGGGGGGACATGCGTACCCATGCCCCAGGGGGCTGCCTGCAGGGCGGGGCCCCTTGCTCATCCCTAAATGACCCCCGAACCACAAGTTGACGCTAACTCAGCCCTCTGGGTCCAGAATAATCCCTGGTTGGTGTCCAAGTGTTTGCTCACTCGTAATCCGCACAGCAGCCCCGGGGAAGGCACAGAACACGTGCTTTCCCTCTGATCCTTTTCCCAGAGGGGCCGCTAGCATCAGAGACGTGACGGGGCTGGGACTTGGGCCTGGCTGTTGTCACGGAGTGTTCCTGTTGGTTTGAGAGGACCAGGAGGCACCTCAGATGGCGCGTGGCCCCTCCCATGCACAAGCAAATAGCACCCCGGCATCAGGAGACGTTTTCGGGGAATCAGCTGGTTGGAGCCCAGAGAGGTGTTGTCCCTCCGGCCCCAGAGGGGCCCATCGCAGGGACAGTGACTCCCCCTTACCCGCCCAGGCTGGAAGTCACCTGAAGAAAGCTACAGGCTCCCAACCTCGTGAGATGTCTCCCTGAGTCCCCCATTCTTCCTCAGTTGCCTTTTAGATCGTGGCCCCTGGGGGGTCGCCACGCAGGGGCCTTGGGATCCTTCCGTGGGTTTCGCAGCCACTGCTGCGTTGCTGCAAAGGTGGAAATATGAGCACGATTTCACAGCGGACATGGCAGGATTCTGAAAGCGGGACCCTCGTGGTCTCCTAACAAACGAACCCATGTCTCCTAACCAGCTCGCACACCCTGTGGGGCCGGGCATCAAGCGCTTACCCGGGGTCCCCTTTAAGCAGGGGTGGGAAAGCAGGCAGACCCCAGAGTGACCGTCAGGGGGAAGAAGTTCATGGTGTTCACGGACCCTTAGACGCACTAGACACAGGGGCTCAGCAGCCCATGCAGGGCCACACGGGGCAGCACCAGGGTGGGTCTGGGGGGAAATGTGGGCAAGGGCCTTTTCTGCAGGCCCCCCAGAAGGACCAGGTGCAGACAGGGGAGCTGGTTTCGGACTGGAGTGTGAATGATGTCTGGGGTCTGGTGCAGGGACTGTCCCTGGGTGTCTGGGACCTGCCCTCAGGTGATCAGGCTGGTTAGCATGTGGGAGGCGTGTCCCAGGGGAGAGGGGGCTGTCTCCAGGGCCTGGTTGACCCCGGGCGCCGAGGTCCTTGGAGTCAGCAGGGCGCCAGGTGTCAGAATGACAGGAAGGAGGGGGTGGTTAGCATAGGCAGGGACCAGGCTGCCTTCTGGATGCTCCTAGGTTGTCTGCTCAGGGTGGAAGGACCAGGGTTTCAAGTGATTTCCGTCACACCGCGTTTTGGAATAGCCTTAGCCATCCTTATGTTGCTGGAGGAAAACTCCTTTCTCTCTAGCCCGAGGTCAGGTTTCTGGGGCCACCATGCTGTTGTCCTCGGAAGCAAAAAGGCTTTGCCTGAAGGGACAGGACAGGACAGACAAGACAGAGCACTGTGCCGCTCGGAGGACCTGGCCCCCTGGCCCGCCAGCCGCCCCGTCAGCGGCCTCTCCTGCCTGATCCGCCCTGCTGCTGGCCCTCCTGTGGACCCTCCGTGGAGTCCGGAGGTGCCACCGGCAGCTGGGACACAGATGGTAATGACAGTGCAGCCCATCCGTGAGGGCTTCTGCCAGGCTCTGCCTGCGTGGGGAGCAGCCACACGCCAGCGCCAGCCAACACGGCTGTCACCTGCGCCGTCTCCGGGCAGCTCACGCTGTCAGCTGTCTGTGTGGTGCGCGGCTCCGGGACGGGGAGCTGGCCCAGCCCTGGTCCCCATCTGTCGCCGGCCAGCAGCGGCCACTCGGAGCAGCCGGGCCCAGACGCTGGGTGGGCTTCGCGGCGAGTGAGGCTGCGGGATTTCTCAGAGCGGGGGTGCCGGGCTCCCCGTCACCAGCGCCGGGAGAGGAGGCCTCCAGGAGCCACCTGCTGGGGCGGAGTAAGCAGACCTTCCGGGGGGGCTGGGTGATGAGTGGGTGGCCCCGGTGCGCCCCGTGTGCCCCGCTCTCTCCTCCCGCCGTGCGCCCCTGAAGGTGACCCGCTGCGTGGCTGTGCGGGGCACTTGTTACAGGCCACCCCCCTGGGGAACGAGTGCACTTTTGCTGCCTTGGAGCTGTGTTCTCTCCTTACGTAACTGGGTGGTGGTTTAAAGAGAGTAGCTCGCGGGTGGAGGTGGTAGGTGGGCCCGTGGGCGTGTGGGCGTGTTGGTGTCGGAAGCTTCTCCAGTCCTGTCCCCCCTCCTTCCCCTCCGGCTGCTGGGGGATCGGAGCTGCAGCCTGCTGGGTGGGGGCCGCCCCACCTCGCCACCCGGACCCCACGTTCCCTCCGTCCCCTCGCGGACACGGACGCCACAGCGGAATCCAGTCTCCGCCTTTGCTCTCCCTGTTCCGAGGCCCCGGGTGTTAAAGGTGCCCCGGATCAGAAAAGGTGGCGATGCTGGGGGGCCCCAGCGCATGGCCTGCGCTGTCCCTTGGAGGGCTCTTGACCACACGGAGGCGTCCCCTGCTCTCTGGCCCGAGGAGGGCGGGTGCTAGAAAGCTCACCTGTTGCTTTGAACTTACAGGCCGGTTCTGGGAAGAAAGAGGGTAGGAGGGAAGGGAAGGCAGGAAGGGAAGCGGAGGGGATAGGAGACAACCTGTCCCAAGTCTAAGTGGAGGCTTGTCTGTCTGTCCTCTGATGGGACCAGGAAGGAGGGCGCTGGGGACAGAAGCCTGTTCGGGGGGTGGGTGCATCTGGATGGGGCCAGGCTCAGTGAGCACAGCCCCCGCTGACTTGGAGCGAGTGGTTGGTTCGGGTGGGGGGGCTGCCCTCCATCCCTTTCCTGAGCCAGCGGCTGAGAGAAGAAACCTTGGGCTTGGGTCTGTGACGGCTGGTATTTGAGTCCTGGTAACGGGGAGTCACCCAGAGGCGTGTGTGCGTGTGCGTGTGCGTGTTGGGGGGGGGGCGGTTATCATAGAAGATTGAGACTTGATTTTGTGCTTCTGAACTTTCAGTCCGGGTGGGGAGGCGGAGGAAGGGGAGTGTGGGACAACGCGAGGCTGCGGGCCAATAGATCCAAGCCCTCGGCTTCCCCAGGTTACGTGGAAAATTCTGAGGGCTGGGTCAACGTCAGGAGGGGTTTTGTGTGCATTTTGGTTTTTAACCCACGTTACGTCTCCAAGATAGGTGTGATCTCCTTTCTCTCCTCTATGGGAGCTAGAGGGTTAAATCCACCCAGCGAAGATCAGTGGCAACTAGGATAGGGAAGGCATGTCACCTTGTTGCCTCCCCTAAAGTCACAAGGTGAGAGTGGGAGAGAGGTGTGGGGCAGGGAGGTGGCAGGCAGCAGACTGAGGACCGTTGGGTGGACCCCGGGCCATGTTGAAACCAACTCTCCACTGCAACAGACCCCTGAGTCCTGCATGCCCGGCACCAGCCATTCCAACACTGGCAGGACACTTGACCTTGACCTCCTCAGCGGCTGTGGCTGGGTAGCCAGGCACTCCTGGAAATGGGGGTGCTAATTTGGGGCTCACCGCAGCTCTTCACTAGTGGAACCTTTCTTGGATTTTCCCAACCCCCAGATGACCCACCTTTAAACTATAGACCTTTCTCTTTCTTTCTTTTAAAAAAATCCTCACTGAAGGATACGTGTGTTGATTTTAGAGAGAAACATTGGTCAGTTGCATCCCGTACATGTCCTGAGTGGGGATTGAACCTGCAACCTTTTAGTGCTGGGGACGATGCTCCAACCCACTGAGCAATCCGGCCAGGGCTAGACCTTTCTTTTCCTCGAAGGTGTCCCAGTCTCTCCTCCACGAGAGGCCTGTGTAGACCAGCCTTTGCCCCTCCCTTCCTGCGTCCCTCAAACACAGCCTGTAGGCTCATGCAGGTTCAAGGCTACACCTTATTTTGCACCTTATTTTGTATTAGGTTAGGTCCAGCTAGTTCTTCCAGATTGATTCCATTGATAACTCCCTGTGGTCAGCCAGGCTTTTCCTGTGTGAAGAGGATTTGTCTCGTTTTTTCCCAACTATCAGCTGTGGATGTTTTGGTAAATATTTATTGACCACGTATTAGGCCCCAGGCCCCGTTGTGATGGGCGTTAGTTGTGTTGATTATTTTCATACCCGAGACAACCCTGGGGGTGTGTCTGCCTTGTTTCCCACGCGAGGATGTGGAGGCTTCCTGACGTGGAATCATCTGCCAAGGTCGCGCGGGCGGGAAGTGGCAACTTGGGGTTCAGACTCCGGCTCTGCGTCTCGGTGACCCTCCCGCTGTGCCGTGTGGCGTCTGACCATCTGGCGGTGCCAGCCGGCCCCTCTCAGTCCTCGCGGCCAGGCGGCTTAGCAAGCATCCGGGACAGGACCCTCGAGCCCACCGCTCCGGAAGGCTCTGCGCCCCCCAACCCGCTCGGCCCTGGGGCTCAGCCTATGGGCACCTGCGCCCAGCGCATGCCCGCAGATTCTGAGTGTTTTAACGACGGACAGCAGGGCTCTGACTACAGTGACTAAGATCCACGTTATAAGAACAGTTTAATCCAGTCCCTGTCGCCCAGGGCGCTGGCGACACTGGGCGGTCGGACTGGTGTTTGAGCCTGACACCCTGTTCTTTTACCACCTGGGGGCCACGGCGAGTGATTGCATCTTCCTAGAGGACTGTGAGGCCTCACAGGGTTGCGGTGACGGCCGGTGACCGAGGGCCCGCTCCCGGCAGGGACAGATGCTCAGGAAGCCGGTGGCTGCCACGCGCGTGCATGCGCAGTCAGGTGGCGGCGGCCGGGACAGCCCCGCAGGTGGCTTCGCAAAACCAGTGACTGTCGCACGTGGGCCTCTCTGGGGCTCGTCCCGCTGATTATTCCTGAATTCGAGGCAGGACGGCTTCGGGTCCTGTGGGGTGTGCGAGTCCCCTGGCCACCTCAGTACCGCCAGTTCCCCGTCTGTCCTTGCTGAGGGCCAGGTCCGGGCCTCCCACCCCCTGCCCTTCCCGTGTGGGCGCAGCTTCCTCCCTCTGGTGGGTTCTCTGCTGTCTCCTTGGGGTTCCTCTGCCGCGATGTCGCCTGAAGGTCACGGGGGCCTGTGCGTGTGACCTTCCGGAGGCCACAGAGCCCTCAGCAACGGCAGGCTTGGGTTTTGGTTGCGATCCCCCCTTGCAGGCGAGCGATGGGGTGGCGTTTCGTATTCCGAGTCCGCTTTTAAGGGAGTCTGCCATCTGCCTGCCAACGGTGGCTTCGGCTCGTCCACCAGGGAGCAGGCGCCCCCCCAGAGGTAGCTGCAGTGAGCCCCCACTGCCAGCAGGCGGCACCTTGGTGGCCCCATAGCCTCGAGGGAGGCCGCCAGCATGAGGGGTTCCCGGGCGGGAGGGCAGAGGGCCGGGAGGTGGGGCAGGGGGGACGCGGCTTCTGCTCTGCTCACGTTTTGACCTCACACCGGACGTTCCCCTCGGTGGGGAAGCCGCGTTGGTGGAGTCACGTTTCCGTGGTGGGAGGAGAGAGTCAAGTGAGGCTGATCCCGGGGGCCTTCCGGGTGCCCTGAGACTTCTAGCGAAGGGTGACCTCTGTTCAGGGAAAGGTCATGAGGAAACTGACCTCGTGTGACCTTCACACAGGACAGGGACCGGTGCCCTCCAAAGACCAGGACCAACAAACAGACCACAGGACATGAGACTTCCCCTCGGGGGAAGGAAAACTAGTGACAGAACATGCGGGATAACGGATTAAGGAAAAGTCTCGTCTGGGCGACAGGAACCCCGGCCCTGGGACCCGTCACCGCAGCTCCGGGGTGGTCGGGGAGGAGACTCCAGGGCCTCACACCG
Organism: Noctilio leporinus; assembly: GCA_004026585.1. Classification (NCBI taxonomy): domain Eukaryota; kingdom Metazoa; phylum Chordata; class Mammalia; order Chiroptera; family Noctilionidae; genus Noctilio; species Noctilio leporinus. The sequence goes on from PVIW01007586.1 coordinate 58,348, forward strand.
ACCGCAGCCACCGGGCGTTGAACCCGGACCCGTGTGGCCCATCCAGTGGCGAGACACGCGAAGCCACTGCTGGGAAATGTTTTCCCTGGGGAGGGTTAGAAGCATGATTACTACTTACCCAAAACTCAAGCTCACCCTAACCCTCCCCTCCCTGGCCTTGGCGGGAGTTCAGGGCTTCTAGAAAGCCAGCAGGGGTGACGTGCTTTGAGGGGAGGCAGAGCTTCGGGGAGCCTGGGGCAGCACCTCCACTTTGAGGGAAGCTGGTGAGACCCCTGCAGCACCTGCTGGGGTTTTCTGGGGGCCCTGCTGCTGGTACTGGGCTGACATGGGCTGGGAGGGCGGAGGGAGGGGCTGTGCCAGGTTCCTCTGTTTTGAACAGATTTTCCACCCAGAATCTCAGAGCCCTCGGGCACCTGGTGGGATCTGCCTTCATGTTAGGCCAAGACCCCAGCCAGGCGTTGCCCCAGAACCGCCATCTGTCACCACCCACTCCTTGTGAGTCATCCCACTCGTATCTGCTCAAATCACGGAGCCTTGAAACCCAGCACGAAGCCAGGGGGACGCTTGAAAAGGAACATGGGTCCTGGAGGGGGCGGAGGGGCATGTTCCAGTCAGGTCGGGGGCTGGGGAAGGGGCTTGCAGAGCCCGGTTTGGGGTCCAGGGAACCCCTCTGTTCTAGGTCCCTTGGGGTAGTGTCAGGATGCCCCTCCCGCCGTGCCAGACCCTGGCGACTCCCCCAGGAGGAGGCTCCCTCCTCCTGCTGCCCGCAGAGCCAGGTGAGCTCCACCCCAGGACAGGGAGGTGTGTTCGAGGCAGAGGGCTCCTGGTGTTGGTCAGGTGCTGTCACATGGCCTCTGGGACTGGACCAGAGTGGTGGCTCCCTTTCTTCTCCACGGGCCTCCCCAGGCCAGGCTGGAATGGCTCTCTGGGACCGGCAGTCCTCATGGCAGTCCTGGGGGACCAGAGGCCGCTCACTGTGGGCGCAGGGACCTGGGGTCTGGAGCCCCGTGCTCTGCGGGTGGGGGCACGGTCCCCAGGACCTCGTGGGTGCAAAGGGCAGGGAGATGTCCTGCCCACCAGGCACCTCAGTGACCAGTGACCAGGGCCCCACGGAGAGGTGACACTTTTCCCCGAACAGGCTTTGGTTTCCCCTGCCTTGGAAAACAAACCCTGTGCTTTGTACCTGACTCCCCGCTGTGGCAGCAGCTGATCTAGAAATTACTGCTGGCCTCCCCTCCCCTCCTTACATAAGAGCCCCCAAACCCCCGCAGCCGGGTGGGTAGCTGGCAGCTAAAAAGCAAACAACAACCTAGCGAGTTCCTTGTTTGGACTTGCTCCTGCTGTGGCCCACGGCCTTGCGGCCTGGGGCCCTGGGCCTCCCCCCTCCTCCCCAGGCTGTCAGGTGATGGCAGCCAGCACCTGCTTCCCTCTGGAACTGGTGGCCCAGCCCGCAAGGCAGGTCCACCGTGCCGCCTGGGCGGGTGCTGGGGGCTTCCGCCTGGTTGTGACACTGTTAAGATGGTTGTCAGCCTGATGGGATGGAGCGTGCGCTGGAAAGCCAGAGTCAATCAGAGAGTGGGGAGGGGCAGCAAGGCCGAGATCTGACTCCCCCACGCGGCTTCCATTGACTTGCCCACAGCTCCCTGGGCCTCTGTTACCTCGCCTGGAACGGGAGGGGGTTGATTTGGGAGATTCCTGAGCTCATCCCGTGACGCAGTGTTTCCCTGGGTTTGGGCGTCTGGGGACAGTGGCCTGCAGCAGGCGCGGGCAGGTGGGTGCCGGTGCTGCCTGTTCCATGCTGAAGGGCTCGGGGTGGCTGGTTCACCCTAAGGGTGTCGCTGGTGCGTGGTGGCTGGTGGTAGCCTGGGGCTACTGGGTGTGGCAGGAACAGCAGTGCCCCGGCTCAAAGGACCAGGGCAGGGACAGATGGGGTCCGATGACAGGGGAAGAGGTAAAGGATTACCCACCCCACCCACCCACCCCCATGATGGTGCAGAGATGTGACACCCCATCCCTTTCCTCCCTGCGTATCAGGGGTCAGAGGGCTTCAGCCAGGATGGAGGAAGACGGGTGGTGGTCATCCCTCTCCTCACCGGGACAGCTGCAGGGACGGAGGGCCAGCTTGTCTCTGAAGTCCACCAGACCGTGGCGAAGCTCCCTCAGGAGCCAGCACACTGAGGTGCACGTTTCCTCCTACGTCTGCATACGTGCGGGCACCACCCGAATAAAAACTCTCCAGGACAATGAGAGCCAGCCTCCCTCTATTCTAACTCACACGTCCGTTGTCCGGGCGACCCCCCCGATCGCGAGGCGCTGACCGCTGACCAGCGGGAGGGGCCGCTGGTTTGGACACTGAGGCTGGACACCTCCGGAGCAGCTGGTTGGCCGCGGGATGAGGGCGAGCGGAGGGCCATGCCCTGGCGCGCTTCCCAAGTCCTCAGTTTCGCTGCCTGATCTGACTGCACCCACTTTTCAGACCCCCCCTCCCCCCCACTGGCCCAGACCTTTGGTGACCTAGCAAGGCAGGACAGAAGACCCCTCAGTGGTCTGTGGCAAGTTAGGCAAGAACCTTTGGTATGTGGCCTTTTCTGGTTGTTGTTGACACTATTATTTATGTCCCCTTATTCGCCCACACGCCCTCCAGCCTTCCTCACGTTGCTCCTCCTGTCCCTCATGTCTGTGTCCGTGGGCCATGCCTCGGTGCGGGCACGTTCTTTGGCTGCTCTCTTCCTGTCCCCTCCCTGCCCCCCTTCTCTCTGACGGCTGTCCGTCTGTTCCATGGCTCTGTGCCTCCGGTTTTTATTTCGCTAGCTTCTTTTGTTTATTTGGTTCCACGTATGAGTGAGATCGTATGGTATTTGTCTTTCTCTGGCTGGCTTATGTCACCGGGCGTACTGTTCTCCAGGTCCACCTGTGCCGCCATAAAGGGGAAAAGTGCCTTCCGTTTCATGGCCCAGTGCTATGCCATTGTGTAAACGCACCTCAGCTTTTTACCCACTTGTCCACCGACGGGCGCTTGGGCTGCTTCTGTACCCTGGCGAGTGTCAGTAGTGCTGCTGTGAACCTCGGGGTCCTAATGTCCGTAAGGGATGCTTTTGGGATTCTTAGGCTGTATTCCCAGCAGTGGGCTCAGTGGGTCAGACGGCAGTTCCATGTTTAGTGTTTTTGAGGAAACTCTGCCCTGTTTTCCGCAGTGGCTGCACCAATACGGACAGTGGCTATTCTGAAATCCGGAGCTGAAAACCGCTGCGGACCTCGGCTCCGGGACCGAGTCCCAGGACCACCCCCGCTAGGTGGTCAGGAGCAGGAGGAGGTCCTGAAGCTCTGGCCCCGGCACAAGCGCCCCTGCACAGAGGAGGGCGAGTCCCTGAGCCAGCCGACAGCCCTGGGGGTGCCCATTTCATTCTAACTCGTGGTGTCCCTCCTGCGGTTTGTCTTCAAACACAGACCAAACCGCTTGATTCTCCCCCTGGGGTGTCCATGCTGACTTCGGGGTACTGGGCAGGGCAGACAGGAGTCTGGTGGCTGACCGAGGGCCATGGAGTCCCTGGGGCAACCCACACAGGGTCAGCACCAGGGCTACAGTCTTGGTTGGTGGTTTGGCATCTTATTTGTGGGCAAATAAACCCCCTCTCCAGAAACCCAGAACTGGTCCTCCTTTCAGTCCTGATGAACCTTGGAGCTGAAAACAGCCCTAGGGGTGAAGGGCTGACGCGTACTCATTAGGACAAATGAGCTCATTAGTGCCTTTTCCAGTGGCAGTTTGTTCAGGGGAAGAGGGACTGTCACTTGGGTCCTGCCATGTGGGCGCTGTGGAGGAGCGGGTCACGCAGGTGAGTAACACAGGTCCTCGCTGCCCGCTGACTGCCAGCGTGTGGAGGGGACGGCCGCCCAGGCGAACACCGCGTGACCGTGACCGCTGTCCGGGGGGACGCCCACCTTCCCTGTGGTGGGGTTTTCCTACACCTGCTGGTGGTCTCCTGGGTGTCCGGGTGCTTCTCGGCAGGAAAAGCAGGCCTGTCGGGGCTGTTTCCTGTTTTCCACTGGTCTCCGGTGGTCAGCCTTCCTCACATTCCTGTTTGTCCTCCCGTCCAGCTATTTCCTTTTGGGAAGTCTCGCCGCTCTTGGCAAAGGGGAGACCCTGCCCTGTGTACTGAGAACCCCCGGGCAACGGGGTGGGCCCACTCCCCTCCTCACCCCCCGCAGAGGGCCAGCGCCCGCCAGCTCTGGGCGAGGAGCCAAACGTAGCCTTAATATCCACGCAGTAACGTTCACATGCACGTTACGTACCCTTAATCCCTGTATGTTGGTACTAGCATGTAACTTAACGTCTGTACGTTACGGGGTGCTTAATAGATCTACGTTGCATACCTTAAGGTGTGTGATTACAAATGAGCAAAGTATACGTTGTACGTAATTAGCGCATGAATATATTGGTGCTTAAAGGCCGGCCAGCAGGTGGAGCTCAGGCAGGACCAGGTGCGGAGGTCGTCTTCCCGGACCCTGGGGTTTGGCCCGAAGGCCTCCAGCTGACAGGGTGGGACGCACCGCCTGGGGCAGGGAACCTGCTTTCCTGGGAGGCGGGATCACCGGTGCTGACCTCACCTGCCGACACCTTCCCAGCAGCCTCTGGATTCAAGCCGGGTTGCACGGCCGTGGCCACGTGGACTGCGAGTTAAACCCCCCCAGGCTCCACGGTGGTCCACGGAGCCCCGCTGTCTGTAACACCTCCCTGCACCCGGCACCTGACGTGGACCTAAGTGCCCCACCCCGTCAGGCTCCTAATCGTCCCCGTTGGCAGAGCCCCAGAACATAGGCCCTGCGAGGTCCCTTTGAGGCCTGAGCAGGGAGGGTCAAGCCGGCGTCAGTGACCCAGGACTCAGGGCCAGGGCGCTAGGTGACAGACACCCTGTGCCCCCTCCTCAGCTTTGACTGGTGCGGCTCACAGTGTCCTCGGCTGATGGCCCTCAGGATCCCCACTGTGTGGGGACCGTCACTGTGGGAAGGGCCTTCGTTTGTACCATCCGGCCTGGTTTCCGCAACCCGGACAACGTGGAAGGCACTGCAGACGCACTGAGCAGGCTGAAGACCGGGGGTCCTCGGGGTTAAGGTGACTTGCTCACGAGAGCACGGAGGGGACGGAGAGGCCTCTTGACCACTCAGGTCAAGGAACTCTGTAGCTACGCGGTTGGGAGCAGAACTAACTGTCCGGCCCTGGGGAGCCAGCCCAGCCCCTGCGTGAGGACCAGGAACAGTGGTGGGGACAGGGCTTCCTCCCGGCCAGCGGAGGGTCAGGCTGCATAGCCCAGGGCGTCTTTTCTTGGAGACAGGCCAGCTCGTTGCTGGACTGACGACCTAGGTCAGTGGCCAGGGGACAGGGCCGGGCCGGGAGCCAGCGGTGAGACTCATTCAGGGCCACCGAGTGTAGGGGAGGTGGGAGCGGGGCCGCAGGAGTGAGGAGTGGTCGCCTTCCCTGTCCCGCAACGGGAAGTCTCTCAGGCTGCGGGCAGACATGGCGGCATCCTCCGTGGAAAATAGGGACCCGGGAACCTCTCCAAGAGTTAAGTTCAGGCTTTCCCCGGGTCGGCCCTTGTCCCACCCCTGTAGCAGAGTTCCAGTGATTCAGGGTTTGTTCCTTATTTTTTTTCTGAGAGCCGTTGTGTAACATGAGTGTTTTTCAAAGGCTCCAGTTGACCAGGACTCTGGTCACCGCCCCCCACTGTGGTACCAGGAATTGCCTGTATGGCGGTGCTGAGGTTTTGCGCAAAGGTGGTCCATCTGGAGACACCTCCCCGGGCCGCCCACCTGAGGGCGTGCCCAGCCAAGGCCCTCACCGCAGCCTGTCACCACAGGTCAGACGGACAAGGCTGAGTCATGTGTGCTGGCCGCCCCCTACTCCGTGTCAGTGACTGGGTGTGGGCGAGGTGGGGAGATGGGCATCACCAGGGCTCCACTGGGAACCTGCGGGACCCTCGGGTCAGAGGCTGCCACTCATGGCTCTTCCAGAATCACACCGAGTGTCCCCTTGGGACCGACCTGGCGTTCGACAACCAGACATTTAAGATCGAGGGACCTTAGAAATTGCTCAAGACCCTGGAGGGTCAGTGGTGCGGAAGCTGATGGAGACATAGGTCAGACAGAAAGCCGCAAGCACGGCTGGAGTGTCACCTTGTCCCGTGTGGAGTGTCACCGGGGACTGCCTGGCACGCCTGTCTCCTGCCCTGGGCATCACCCAAATTCACAAAGACTCAGCCCCGAGGCTCTGAGCTTCAAAGGCTGGGGAGCAGATCTGCTGGGTGGGGAGCAGAAAGGGTGGTTTTCATGGCTAGTCAGAGGAGAGGGGAGCTGCTCAGTACGGGGGTGCCCCTCTAAAGTGCTCCGGACCCCCCAGCTGCTCAGTTGGAAAGAGAAATGCAGAGGAGGTGAATGCTGAAAGGTGCCTTCTGAAATTACGCGGGTGAACCCTGTCATTTGCCAGGTGTGAAGCGGCATTCGGACGTGCCCGAGGTCCCCCGGCTGGTAAACCACAGGCTGTGCTGACACCGGCCCCTGCCTGTCTCCGTGGACAGGTTGTGTTCCTACCTGTCGAGGGCCATGGCCCCTTCCATCAGCCGCCCCGCCGCCCCGGTGGTTCCCTGTGTCGCTGGCGCTCAGTGTCTCTGGGTTTGCTTAGCTGGACTGTAATTTCGTAGGAATGTGGACTTGTGACCCTGACACACACCCCTTGGCTGGCCCTCAGAGGGCGCAGGCCACGGGCGCTGACAGCGGCAGCCTCTCCGTCCGTCCAGAGTTTGCGCTCCCCCCAGGCCTCTTTCCGGGGCACCCCAGCTGCGTCAACAAAGAGGTCTTGTTAGGAGGGGGCATCAGAAGTGCTGAGCCGGCAGGACAGCATCAGATCAAGGCCGAGACGTGGGTAAAGCAGCCCCACCCTGCCCTGCAAGAACGCACGCATCAGTTAGGTGCGAACAGTATAAAATCTACGATCTTACGGAGGCATGTTGGGATAGGAGCCAGGGATGCTGTAGATCAGACCCCAACTCTAAAAAGCCTGGATGTGCCGGAGCGTGGATTAGTTGCGCCCGGTACTGGGATCCTTGACACTGTGTTCTCCCCAACACCCGATGGCTTCTAATTAAGAAGTGACCCTCAAGAGTAAGTTAGTATCGTCAGCTGCCTTGGAATGACATTGAACTAGACAGGTTCCACCCGTTCTTCCCCTCCCCTGAGGTCCCGCTGTGCCAAGGATGCCCACTTTTTACGGAAGAATTCTGGACCATCACAGCCTCTGACACCGAGTTGGTGGTGTCCCTGGCGCGGAGCACCCGAGGAGGCGGTGGGGTTTCGCAGAAGGCGCTCGAGTGGGGAGTGGGTGCACCTGCGTTTAGGGCCTGGCTGTGGGTGGGAAGAGGCGTAACCTCTCCGACCCTCGGGATCTTCTTCCAAACCCTGGGCCGGCACCGCTTGCCTTTCCTCGCCGTATGAGCTGCTCTGGGACCAGAGGAGGCCACGGCTGGCAGGTGGGAGGACAGGCCAGTGGCCGGTGAAGGCAGGCCCTGCTGTTGGCCCCTTCCTTCCTTGTGGTTGACTTTGGCCTTTTGCCTGGATTTCTGAAGATGGGGAGGGATGGGGGTGCAAGGAGCTGTCAGTTCACATCCTGGACATTTTCCCAAAGGTGGGGCTTTTCTCTTCTGTCCCAGCGCTTTCCTGACAGGTGACATCATCAGCCCCAAACCTGAAGCTTCAGTTCCTCACAGCACCTGAGGCTCCGCTCCACAGCCCGGAGTATAAGGCTGTCCTTACGGTGGGGTAGGGGGCGGGCTGGCAGGGTGTGGAGGGTGCGGAGCTGTCCTTGGCAGAAACTACATCTTAAATGCCTCTTGGTGCCTTGTCCAGTGACCTGTCCCCTGCTCAGCACGCAAGGAGAGCCTGACTGGCTGACTGACAGGGCACGGGAGAAGGGCAGGAAGTGGATGATGGTGTGAGGGGAGCCCCGGGCTCTGGTGGGAGTTTTCAGTTGAGAAATCACATGTGCCAGGCCAGTGTCTCTGACCAGGCAATGGGTGGCCCTGTGGCAGTAGGGAGTTTCCCTCCGCACCTCCCAGGTGCACACCCTTTCCTGGTGGGCACTGAGAGATTGGAATCATGGAATTCGGGGTGGGGGAGCCTTCCAGCAAAGCCACCCCACGTGCCTGGGGACGTCCCTGTGGGGACCCTTGACCGGGCAAACACGCAGCAACAAGGAGTGGGCGCGCAGCCGTGGCCGATGGGTCTGATACTGGCACTCGCTGGGATATGGGCCCCCATCCCCCGACAGCCTAGGACGGGAGGGGCCAGCATCCGGCGATCAGATCTGTCCTGACTGCCCAGAGCTGAGTCCCTTGACCTCCAGGACACGCGTAGGTGGAGCGTGCGGGCGCTGCGGGCGGCTAGGGGAGGCGCTCAGACCCTGGAGGAATGTTCTCGTTAAAAGCAGACCTGAGAGGGAGATCCAAGATTGACGCATAGACAGACACACTCTGTCTCCCGCCAGTACCGGAAACGGGTACATCTACCCCGAAACTAGGGACAACCAGAAATTCCCGAATATCTCACTGCACGGAAGTCCAGCGAACAAAGATATAAGAAGAAATACTCCGAAATACTCATCTGGACAGGTAGGAGGGGCGGAGCTGGGACACAGAGGACTAAGGTTGGCCGCGCGGTGGGGGACAAGCAGGGGTCCGCCAGCGGAAAGCGCAGTCACCGAAGAGACACCTGTTGAATGCTCCCGGCACCAGATCAGGTCTCGCGGCTCATGGCCCCAGCGTCACGGGATGGGGGGTCATTGGCGGGGAAAGGTGGGGTGGGGTGGGAGAGCAGAGGAATAAAACCTCATTGCTCTGACTGTGAAAACCGGTGGGGGTTGGGGTAGAGGAAAACACGACCAGTCTCACAGCAGAGTTCCTTTCTGTAGAGGTTTCCCCTGAAACATCCACAGACCCACCTAATACTCTGGGAACCGTGGCCAGGGCAACAGCTAGAGAGGCGCCAGTCCCAACCGGGAAGCGGGAGACCTGCCTGGAAAAGGGGTGGGTGCTGAGCGAGCAGCCTTGTTCCCTCCCAGTCCCTCTCCCACACACAGCGTCACAGTCTGGTAAAACCGGTCGCCCGCGCTCCTGAGTTCTTAAGACTCCGCCCCTTACAGCAGAACAGGTGCAGTAGCTCTAAGACACGGAGGCAAACACGAAAGGCTGTCAAGCTGAGGAGCCAGAGAAATATGGCATAAAAAAAGGGAACCAATCAAGGTCCTGGTGGAAGAACTAAGCAACAAAGAAATAGCCAGCCTGAGAGATGCACAGTTTAAAATGCTCACCGACTTGCTAGATGTGCTTAACTACAGTAAACACGTAAGGGAAGTGAAGGCTAGGCCAAGAGAAACAAAGGGAAATACACACAAAACCAATGATGAAGGTGAGGAAAATGGAGCTCAAGTCAACTATTCAAAACATAAGGAAGAAATAAATAATTAACCAGGATAGAATAAAGAAACAAAGATTGGAAAAATGAGAAGAGGCTTAGGAACCTCTGGGATGACTTTTTAAAAAAGATTTTTATTATTTTTAGAAAGAGGGGAAGGGAGAGAGGGAGAGAGACATCCATGTGTGATTGCCTTTCACCTGCCTCCAGCTGCGGACCTGGCTGGAGACCTGGCTTGCAACCTGGTTCTGTGCCCTGGCTGGGAATCAAACCAGCGACCTTTGGGTTGGCAGGCCGGCACCTTATCCACTAAGCCACCAGCCAGGGCTGGGATGACTTTCTAATGTATCCTAAGCATAGGGGTGCCAGAAGAAGAAGAGGAAGAGCAGGAAATTGAAAACTTGTGTGAAAGAATAATAAAGGAAAATTTCCCAAATTTGGCCAAGGAGATAGACAAACAAGTCCAGGAAGCAGCATGAGTCCCAAACAAGCTAGATCCAAATCAGACCACACCAAGACACAGCCTAATTACGATGCCAAAAATTAAAGATAAAGAGAGAATCTTAAAAGCAGCAAGAGAAAAAAAGAGAGTTACCTACAAAGGGGTTCCTATAAAACTATCAACTGATTTCTCAAAAGACACTTGGCTATCAAGAAGGGACTTTAAGTGTTCAAAGTGATGGAAAAACCTACAACCAAGATGACTCTGCACAGTAAAGCCGTCATTTAGAATGGAAGGGCAGACGGAAGTCCTTCTCAGACAGGGTAAAGCTAACAGAGTTCATCATCAGCAAGCCCGTATTATATGATATGCTAAAGGGTCAAAGTTACGAGCATTAAAAAGACAACAAACTCACAACTACCAACAACAGAACCCAAAAAATAAAAAGGAAAACAAACCATTTAAGCAAACGACCAGAATAGGAACAGGATCGTTGGTATGGGAATCATTGGGAGGGTTTTCTGCTGGGAGGGGGAAGGGGGAGAAATGGGGAAATGGTGCAGGGATTAGGAAATGTAATTGGTGGGTACAAGGTAGACAGAGGTTAAGAATAACAGGGGGAAGGGTGGAATCAGAGAACTGTGCACAACCCATGGACACAGGGGTGGGACTGTGGGAGGACACGGGGGACTTGGGTGGAGGAGAGCAAAGGGGAGATAGTTTCGGACAACTGTAGCAGCGCGATCGATAAAATATATAGAAGCAAACAAAAGAAAATAAAACAAAAGGGCCCCGCACCCGGCTGCTCCTCGACCCCCGTGGCTTGTTTGCTGGCCCACTGGGCGCACGGCGCGTCCCCCGTGTGGGGCCAGGGCGTTACCTTTTCCAGCTCACTCACGCAGATCCGTGTGCACACCCGCTGTAGGCCAGGCAGGCCGGGAACAGCCAGATGGACAGCTGTCCCTGCCTGGGCTGGAGAAATAGACCCATGCAGGGGTGGAATTCAGCCGATTGTCCTCTGGTCATGGGGACACGGGTTCTGCCTGCGGGTGGGGGTCGGCAGAGAGAATCCCAGCACCCAGCTTTGCAGGCACATGGGCATTCTCGCTGAGCTGGGGTATGGGGCCTCAAGGCAGAGGGCACAGGGTGGGAGCTGTCGGGGGATGGCCACCAGCAGGGCCACCGTGCACAGCCCTGGGCCAGGCCCCCCCCCCAGGCTCTGCGAACAGGTGGGGTGGCCTTGAACTGGGGTGTCTGAGCATTTGGGACAGCGATCCAGACAAGCCATGTTTGGAAAAGCCACAGAGGGTCTGCCTGCACCACATCTTTGACCAGGCAACTCTGGTCCCAAAACGAGACCCAGTCTTGGGGAGATTCTGATGTGAAGCCTGGCCTGTTGAAACAGACCCACTGGTGCAGCTTGCACCAGTGCGGGACCAGGCGTGGGAGCCATGCCCACGGACTCCATGCAGGCTCTGGGGCTTTGGAGCAGGGGCAGGCGCAGAAGAGTGTGGCGTCCGTGGTTAGGGGTCCCCCTTCCTGTGGAGCTTTGAAAGAGGCTTGGAGCAGGGGAGGCCGACGGACATTCATAGCACCCTGGCAACCGAGGAGGGAACTGGGCCAAGGAGGGAGCAGCCCAGGGCCCCAGCAACAGAGCGGGGATGGGAGGGGCGCGCTGAAGGAAAGGCGCGCAAGAAACCACCGAGCGTTTGCTAAAATCAAGACACAAGCCAGTGCGGACATCTCGGGCGCAGGGTTGGTGGCCTTAGCCAGGCCGGGCGGAGGGAAGTGACGCCTGTGAATCTGGCCAGCTCCGCCCCACACCCACGTGTCATTCCTCCAGTCACTGTCATTGGTGTGGCTCTTCCACGTGCACCGCCACTCGCCAGCCCACCGCTCACCCGTGAGGCTCCGCCATCTGTCCTCACACCTCCTTGAGGGTCCACCTTGTGTGCTGAGCCACTGTGCTATCCCTCAGCCACTCCTCAAAGATGGGCCTCCCCTCCCACCTCCCCTTGCCTCTTAGTCCCCACCTCTCCCTCCTTGCTCCTCCCCATCACCACCCCATCCCCCTGGTGACAGTGACTGGAGGCAGTGGCTTCCCATTCTGAAGGGAACATGGAGCGTGGCCAGGACCTCTGGCGGGGGGGCTAGTGCATCATCACCCCTCCCTCCACCCTTGGCCGTCCATGTCCCTTCCTGATGGCTGGCCCTGGAGAGGGGCAGGAAGCGGGCAGTGGCACATGCTAGAGCCATGTGCAGCCCCTATAGGAGGTGGATGGGCACCGGAGGGCTCCTGGCATTGACCAAGTGCTGTTTCCATCCTAGGACCTGAGCTCCTTCGCCATGCCGCTCCTGGATGGAGACCTGGAGAGCTCAGAAAAGCACTCTTCTCGGAAGGTAAGGCCACCTTTCTCACAGCTCACCTGAGGTGCCACCATGGCAGGACTCCCTCAGTGGGGGCCCAGGATACATTTCTACCTGCATATCCAACCCCTGTTCTGCCTGCACATCCGCCTGTGCTCCCACCTGCACATCCACCCGTGCTCCCACCTGCACTTCCACCTGTGCTCCCACCTGCACTTCCACCTGTGCTCCGGCCTGCACATCCACCTGTGCTCCCACCTTCACTTCCACCCGTGCTCCCACCTTCACTTCCACCCGTGCTCCCGCCTGCACATCC
>PVIW01007587.1:0-15807 GCA_004026585.1 Noctilio leporinus
CCCTGACCACTGAAGGCCTATTCCTTGTATTCATATACTTGGTTCTGTTTTGCTTGTTGTTAGTTTTGTTCATTATTGTCCTCTAATGGGTGAGATCATATGATATTTGTCCTTCACTGACTGGCTTATTTCACTAAGCATAATACTCTCCAGTTCCATCCATGTTGTTGCAAAGGGTACAAGTTCTTTCTTTCTTTCTGTTATTAGTTGTAATTTTGACATGGTTGTGCAAAGAGATGAGCTATGTCTGTCTATGCCTCCATATTAACTGGGTTCCATTTCTTATCTTCTTAATATGTATTTTATATATATCCAAAGACTTCAAGAAATATTTTTTTGTCTGTATGTGAAATAAAAGTACTCTTTAATTTGAGTTATTCTAGTGTTTTCAGATAAACAAAACACCTTAAATCTTTATTATCAGAGCATTACCCTTTCATCTCTTTTCCTTAATATTTATTTAAATTCAAATTAAGTCTGCATTTTAGCAAATACTTTGGAGTGGAAGCTGAGGCTGGTGTATGTGATATTACTGCCCTCTTCCTGAGCTGTCATTTTATTGCTCTTCTGAGAATCCAGTTAAATTACAGCTGCTGATATATTGTAGATTGCAGATCTGAATTCTGGCCTTGACCAGGTCAAGAGCCAGTTTATTTGGTCTGTATTTTACCTTCTGTTTCATCTGTGCTGTCACCTAAATTTAGCACTTAGACTATACTCCCCTATGTCTGCAGAAATTTTAAATTATTTTTCAGTGATGCATACCATATCCCTGCAGAGTTGCGTGTGAAAGATTTGCAGTAAAATCTTGGAGCTATCTAATGCTTTTAAAAATTAGTTAGATCAGTAGCTTCCATAGATTTTACTTTGGGATAGGTTGTAAGATGGTGTGTTTCCACAAAACTGATTGGGTTCTCTCCAGGTTTTATTTCTCCCCTCCTGTGCATTTTACCATCTGGCAGATCAGTCACCTTCTTGAAAGCAAAAGATGGGAGCCCTTTTCTGGATCTTAGGAGATGTCAAGACTTCTGGTATGTTAAGTCTTCCCCTTACTAGTAGGAATGATGTTTCTGTGCAGAGCTATAATGGTGTTCTAAATGAAGAAATCTTGAATAAGTCATAAATCCAATTCCACACCTTTTTTTATATGGGGTTCAACATGCATCAGCTGTAATTGGTAGAACAGCCTGACCTATTAATGTGTAGATAAAAAGGATTCAATTAAAGTGAAATATAAATATTGAATATAATGTAAAATCAAATGAGGCACATCACATAATTTATGTGCTAATAAATTCACCAAATAAAAATTATCCAATACATACAAAGTCCATATTCTGTCTGGGTAATGTTATAATTAAGTCAGAAAGTCATGTCATACTGGCATTTTCTATCTGCTCTGTGATCTATTAAGGTACCCATTCAAACAGAATAACAATTGACCTCAAAATGATACATTGATCTACTTCCCATTTTAATAGGGCTTTTGGTTATGCACACTTTGTCTTCATTTCTACTAGGCTATGAGTGATTTCTCCTTAAATCAAGTAAAATGAAATATGTAGTTTTATGTTAAATGTATTTATTTCAACCACCATTTTATGTTCTGAATACATTTTTTCAGTTTTCATAAGCAGTACAGGTTAGAGCAAAGTAGGTTTACAGTTGTTAGTATGGAAAATAATACAATAGTTGACATAAATTAAAGTGACATTAGAAAGAGACAGTGATTAAGAACAGCAGAATACACAGGCACCCATCTCTTTTTCTTCTAGTTTTTGTTACCTAATCAGGTAAGATATGTAGGTGAGGAACCGATATTTATAATACTAATTGATTTAATTTATTTTGCTTCCCTTGTGCTTGTCTCACTGTCACCTTTGCCATTATCTTAATGTTGTTGTTTCCAATAACATGCAGAAAAGTCATTTTAAAGGCAGGGGATCTGGAACACAGATGTGTCAGGTGTAAAGAGTCTCATCTTCAGAGACATTTCATTTAACTAAAAGAAACCCCATGGAATGATGCTGCTGAAAACCCAGCATTTATCCATCTGTTTGTATCCAGGTTACCATGTGATAGCCTATTTAATTTCTGTTCCCTAGAGTGTCTCTTAACAGTACATACATTTTTTTTTTTTATTAGAACTTCAAAAAGGAAAATTTGCTAACTCCTTGAATCAGGATGATCTTTAGAAAATTATACATTTGCCTTGTTTCTAACAAACAATACCATTTCTGACAAGAGGGTTTTCTCCAGTCAAAATTCCAACTTCTTGGAGGAAACTTTTAAAATATATTTTATTTATTTTTAATATATATTATAATTATTTTAGTTATTTATTATTTAAGTTGTACCAATCCTCTCTTTTGCCCCCCTCCACTCAGTACCACATTTTGTCTGCCAATCTCCCCTTAGTTCATGTCCATGTGTCATGTATATAAGTTCTTTGGCTTCATTTCTTTTAGTCTTCTTAACATCCCCCTGTCTATTTTTTTTTTTAAAGATTTTATTTCATTATTTTTAGAAAGAGGGGAAGGGAGAGAGGCAGAGAGGGAGAGAGACATCAATGTATGATCGCTTTTCACCTGCCTCCAGCCACAGACCTGACTGGAGACCTGGTTTGCAACCTTGTTATGTGCCCTGGCTGGGGAATCGAACCTGTGACCTTTGGGTTCACAGGCCAGCGCCTTATCCACTGTGCTACCAGCAAGGGCCCCTGTCTATTTTGTAACCACCAATATGTGCTTTTTTTCCCCTTTCACATCCAGACAATTCACCATTTAATTACTGCCTTCTTCAAGCTTCTCAAATCATATTAATACAAAGTTTTCATTATTTCAAATGCCTATGTTAATTCATTTGTTTAAAGAATTGCTTTTTAAAACAATATCAGTTGCAATATTACTAAATACATGCAAAAATACATTTAAACACATACATATTTTTACACATATTTAAAGTACATACTGGATTCTAAAGAGTCAATATAAAAAAATTAAAATATGCTAATAGTTTATATAATTATTACATGTTAAATCATAGTATTTTAGCTATATTGTAGCAAATTAAGCAGTTTTTTTTTTTCTTTTTTAATACTTATTTTACTCTGGAATGCTATTTTTGTGAAACATATTACTGAAATGGTGTATTGAAGAACTCACTTTTGTGAAAGTTGTCCTAGAGACAGTGCCCAACCCATAGTAAAAACGGAATTTGTTTTTTGAGTCAGATCCTCCCCCCTCCAATAATACAACCAAACTCTATTTTAAGCTACTGGAACTACAACCTATTCTCCCTGTAGTTTTCTATCTTAAATAGTAGGTTGATTTTGTGTGTTGTGTGTATGTGGGGCTGTGCACAGGTCTTGCTTCTTTCAATACCCACTTTTTTTTGCTGCATGTATTTTACAAGTTGAAGCCTTCATAAACAATGGCACTTGCAGTGCTCAACTGGTCCCCAGTGTAGAAATTATGTCTACTAAGTTGAGGTAAAAAGTAAATTCCCTAGAATTTAAATAATTTTGGAGAATAGTATTCTAGCTATTTTTTGAACTTGTGGTTGACTATGTGGTCCTAAACTAACTCCTGAACTATTTAAGAGTCTGTTGAGATAAGATTAGGTATGTTCACATTTCAATAATAAAGTTTACTATAGCATTTATTCCTTTCCCCAAGTATCCCCAGTTTGGGGGCCTTCATAACTGGAAATGTATATTTCTACAATTTAGTTTAAAGGAATCTCATCTAATTTGCATGCTAATATGAGAATATATATTGCCCATGTACACTACTCGTATAGTTTACTAGTTTGCAACTTCCATCCGAATTGGTCTTCATTCTCAGAATCTTTTCTAACCTAAAGATTGATGACACCAGCAACCAGTTGGTTGCTATTTAAAACATAAATTGCTAACAAAATCTATATATTACACACCCATAAATAAGCATGTTTTGAAACAGTGAATAAGGAAGATAGCATATCTTCTATGTAATATATATCCACACTTTCTTAGGTTTTTCTAATTCCTTAACTGCATTAGATTTTTCTGAGTTATTGCAACTAACATGATTTTCCCATATTGTGAAATAATTCCAATCTAAGAAAACTTAACTTGCAGTAATGCAGATACAAGTAATATACAAAACTCTACCCTATTTAGTAAAATCTATCCATAACAAGACCACTTTAAAGCATTCATAAGTTAAAGTTGGTTCCCATCCACTTGGCTACCCTATGTCTTTTGATTGGTGCATTTAATCCATTTACTTTTATGGTTATTATTGATATTCATTATCTATTTTTCCTTTTGTACCTGTGTTCCTGTCTGTCTCTCTGTTTCTTCATCTTAAAGCAGACCCTTTAGCATCTCTTGCAATGCTGGCATGGTGGAGATGTATTCTTTTAGACTTCTTTAGTCTGGGAAACTCCTTATTTCACCTTCCATTTTTGAATGACAGCCTTGCTGGATAGAGTATTCTTGGTTGCAGGCCTTTGTATTTCATTGCTTGAAATATTTTTTTTGCCATTCCCTTCTGGCTTGTTATGTTTCTGTTGAGAAATCAGCTGATAACCTTATGGGAGCCCCCTTGTATGTTATTAGCTGTTTCTCTCTTGCTCCTTTTAGGATTCTCTCCTTGGCTTTGAAATTTGCCATTTTCATTATGATGTGTCTTGGAGTGGGACTGTTTGGGTTCATCTTCCATGGGACCCTCTGTGCTTCCTGAGCTTGCATGATATTTTCTCTCCTCAAGTTAGGGATGTTTTCTGTCATTACTTTTTCAAACAGGTTTTCTATCCCTGGCTCCTTCTCATTCTGGTATCCCTATGATACAGATGTTGCTATGTTTCATATTGTCCTGCAGCTCTCTTAAAACCTCTTCATTGTTTTTCAGTATTTTTTTCATTTTGTTGCACTGCCTGGGTATGTTTTTCTACATTGACCTCCAGCTTGCTGATGCAATCCTCTGCTTTCTCTAGCCTGCTTTTGATTCCTTCTATTGTGTCCTTCAATTCAGAAATGGCATTCTTCATTTCCTCCTGGCTCTTATTGCTGGTTTCTAGGTCCTATTTTAATGCTTGTGTAGTTTTTGGTAAGTTACTTGGTAGCTTCTCTGGAGTTCTTCATAGTTCCCCTGGAGTTGTTTGTAGTTTTCTTTGAACTGGATGAGCTTATTGAGCTTCTCTCTCTTCATTATTTTGAATTCCATGTCTGATAGTGTGTTTGCCTCTTTCATTTTTCACTCTTCCTGGGGATTCCTCCTTTCCATTTGCAGAGGGTTGATATCTTTGTCTCTCCATTTTAGGTAACTCTTGTTTGTTTCTGCTTCTTGGATTGGTCTTCTTTGACTTACTGCCTTAGTGGTGTGACCTTCAGTGGTGTAAAGGTGCACTTTTTTACTTCATGGCTCTGTATTTGGTGATGTCAGCTAGTGTCCCAATCTGGGCCTAGTCAGCCAGCTTCAGACTACCAGAGAACCACTGTCCTCATCTGTCTCCTTTAGTTGTTAATCTAATCAGTGGTCAGTTTTAGACACTTATGGGCAGGGCAGATGAATTCAGTTGTTAGTCCAGTGAACCTGTGATCTGAGGTCAGGTTTAGGCACTGCTGGGGGCTGGATTAATTCCTATGGGTGGGGATGTGATTTCCCCTCAGGCTACCACCCTTGGAGAAGAGTGGTCTTCCAGCTGTATGGGGGATAGGTCAGCACTGAACTCACAGGCTTCTCCTTCCACTCTCCCCCTAAAGCCACTGACCCAAACTTTCCCCAAGTGTCTCTAGTCCACTGTGCCCTTTCTTTGCTGGAGCCCAGGGTAGGTGGGTGCCACTGTATTTTCATGTGTGGCCCCTTTAAGAACTTGGTCTCCCTGCCAAGCTGATGGCTTTCTGCTTTTCACAGCTAGGTGCTGTATTACTCTCAGCTGTGTTGCTGTAGGCTGGGGAGCCCAGTTGGGAGTTCAGATCCCACCCTTCTCAGGTGGAACCCTGGCTGCTTAGATGTTTTTCTGTCCCTTCAGCTGCTGCCTGTTGGAGCCCCACCAGCCCTTTGGCATCTCAGCACTTCCTACCAGTCATGTTGTGATGAATTGGCTCTTTTGTTCTGTCCCTAGTAATAAGACTTCTCTCCAGTTGGTGTTCTGTTGGTTATTCTGGATCATTTCTCCTCTTTGGGTTTGAAGGAAAAAGGAAGAAAGGAAAATTACATTTATGTGATGTAACAAAGAATGCCTTGAAAACTGAGATTTAAAATATGCACCAATTATTCATTAGTCTTCTGTGTTAAGTGACAGCATGTAGTATTTAGTTTTTGCTGCCTGGCTTATCTCATTAAGCATGATACTCTCCAGTTCCATCCATGCTATCACAAATAGTAGGAATTTTCTCTTTCTTTCTGCTGCATAGAACTCCATTGTGTAAATGTACCACAGTTTTTTGACCCAATCATCCACTGAAGGGCACTTAGTTTGTTTCCAACACTTGGCTATTGTAAGTGGTGCTGCTATGAACAGAGGGGTGCATAGGTTCACACTTTTAGGGGATGGGGAGGAGGAGAAGGAGGCAAAGAAGGGGAACAGTTTAGTCAAGGAACTAGCATGGATGACCCATGGACATGAACAACATGTGGAATTGATGGTGGGGGGTAGTAAGGAGGGTGGGGAAGGGAATAGCAAAGGGGGAAAATTAGATTAATCTAATATAGCAACAATAAAAAATAAATTATATATACACACACACACCAATTAATAAAAACTCCTTAAATAAAATATGAGCCACTATTAGAGACAGGCAGTATCTATGGAGTGAGAGACTAACTTCACATAATAGGATGGAGAATTATAAAAAGATACCAAGGCATATGCCTAATGGTCTCTGGGGAAGCATGATTTTGGTAAAGTGGTTTCTGAATCGAATCAAAGAGCCTAATTTGCCTATGTGAAAATGTCACATTATATACGATCTTATTCATAGATAAAAACCCAAATAGAATTTCCTAGTAAAATATATTAGGGTATGCCCACAAGAGGCAGGGGCCTTAGTCATGTATTTACACATTCAGGAAACATTTACCAAAAATCTAATGGGTTTCTGCCACTGTTTTAGGTTGAAGGGATATGATGGTGGACAAAACAAAGTTTGTGTTCTCATAAAGCTAACATTCCTGTGGGGAGAAGGCAGGCAGTAAACAAAGGAACCTATTATCTGTTCTGCACAGTGCCCAGGACCCATTTGGGTGTTGGTTCAAAGATAAGGATAAATAGTTGTGATGCATTCCTCAGATTCCAAACTGTATACCTAAGAGCACCCTGATGAGTAAAAATGAAATGAAACCTGTATACTCATGTCAATGAAATAATGTTAGCTATTAACTCTGAATTTTCCTTTTGTTTTCCCAAAGTCCATATAGTATTTGATTGTAGGGTGACAGGAAGAATAAAGGATTAGAATCTGCCCAGACAACTTTACCTAAGATTCTTATATTCTGGTGGATAAAAACAAATATTTCTTCTTCTTCTTCTTCTTCTTCTAATAATAATAATAATAATAATAATAATAATAATAATAATAATATAAAAACAAGAGACTGAACCAGAAAAAGAAAGATGGATGGAGGGGGTAGGAAATTTTTATTCTTGTGATTATATTTGAAGATTTATTTTCACATTGGGACAATATCCAAGTAGCTTAATAATTGGTGAAACACTATGTTAGGATGACATCATAATTAAAGATTCAGTCTTTTGTTTGAACCAGTTAGCTCAGATCTATCTATCCCCATTCTCTTCCCTCAACCAGTCATCAAATGCAAGCTATAAATCTCAAATGGGTGTACATATTCCCCCACTCCTGGAAAAAAGAAGGGAATGGATCAAATATACCCTCTTTCTGTGTGATCAGTGATGCATGGGAATAATTGGTAGATACATTATTTTGGATTTAGTTGGTGAATTAGAACCATAAATTCTGCCCGATCTTTCAGAACAAAGAGAATACTGAATGGGATTTCTTTGTGGGTGGTGATAGCTGTGGTAATGGGAAAGAGGGTTATTAAATACATAATTTAAACATACAAAGGTGTACATGCTGGTACATAAGTAAACAAGCATTTCTCTTTCGTTGAGCGACCTTAAGAAAAGGCTAAGTTTATCTAACTTCTCATTTTATCCCCCTCTTCTACAGTCCTTCAAAACCAACAAGCTGTTAAACCAAGGCACTACATAACTAACCAGTGTATCTGTTCCAGGGCCTCTCCCAAGATGATTTGAAGATAAATAGCCTGCTGCAAACTTGGCTTGGTTCAGTGCTGTAATTGTTTATGATGCCTTTTGGAAGTAGCAAATTCTCAACTTCAATCGTATTATCACGTATCTAAATGTAGCATTATCAGGACAATTTCAAGTATTTCTTTTTTAAGTACAACTTTAACTTCACTTCATTTATAAATTGGCTAATAACAGCCTTGACACTCTACTAAAGTGCTTAACTGGTTGCTATTCCTCCTTGTTATTAAAAAACCTTTATACTGCCAATAGCCCATGTAACCTTTCTGGTGCTTTTTGCCATGTTACCTTAAAAACAGTGATTCTTAAAACTTTTAATTTTCTTTTTTTTTTTAAGATTTTTATTATTTTTCAGAGAGAAGGGATGGGAGAGACACAGAGAGGGAGAGAAACATCAATGTATCGTTGCTTTTCACCTGCCTCCAGCTATGGACCTGGCTGGGAAACAAATCAGCAACTTTTGGGTTCGCAGGCAGGCACCTTATCCCGTATTCACTGTGCCAGAGATGATTCTTAAAACTTTTCAGTGAGTGGGTTGAGGAGGGAGAGTAGGTCATAGGCCATTTTTGAGAATCTGGAGAAAACTGAAATCTCTCTACAAAAACAAAACAAACAAAAAAATGAGTGAACATGGCTTTTGCATACATTTTCAGGGGATTTATAGACTTGTGAAGCCCATCCACAGATCTTAGATTACAATGTCTCAGTGTCAAGATCCACAAACATTTATTTGGAATAAGAACTACCCATGATGGCTCATAGGCTTACTTATAACATCATATTTTAAAAATGATTCTATCAAAAATGGTGTACTTGTTTTTCCCCCTCTGAATTTCTCTTGGAATTTTTTTCAACTGCTTCAAAAGACTCAACTTCATTAAGTCAATCACAGTGACAAGTGTATAAAATTTGAATACAACATTTATAGTGTGTTCTTGTGATTACTAAATACATTATCTTGCTTTATTTGTTTACTTTTATTTACTTAAATAAGATTTTGGAGTGGAGGATGGGAATAAAAAAGGATATTTATGTACCCCAAAATGATGTGGAGTCTAAGTCATGATGCATGTAAGAGAAACATTATTGCAGAAAATAATTAGGAGTACAGATTGCTCCTTCTATTTAAGGAAGAAAGCACACATAATCTATTTAAATTAAAATCAATTTTAGTAGCTCCTTTATTATACTTTTATGGTCTGCAAATTTCCACTTTTTATTCTGTAGAGTGAATGGCATGCAATCTACACCAATGATAAATTTTCCTTTTAAAGAGAAGTGAACATTTTAACTTTTTAATAAGAATTATTTCCTTCAAGCCCTGGCTGGTGGTATAGTGGATATGGCACCAGCCTGTGAACCCAAAGGTCGCTTGTTCGATTCCCAGCCAGGGCACATAATGAGGTTGCAAGCCAGGTCTCCAGCCAGGTCCTTAGCTGGAGGCAGGTGAAAGGCAACCATACATTGATGTCTCTCTCCCTCTCTGCCTCTCTCCCTACCCCTCTCTCTAAAACTAATAAAATAAAAAATTATTTCCTTCAACTATTCATTAGGTATTAAAACTGTTTGGTTTGTAAGGCTATCTCTCAAATTCACAATATTTTAAGTGACACTAATCAGGTTTTCTCCCATGTTTCCCCTCTCTCTAACAATAAATAAAACATTTTTTAAAATATGGAGTTAAATAATTTACTACTTTTTTTTTCTCAGTAAGTATAAACTTACTCAAGTACTTAAAATAAGTTATCTCAAGTAGATTAAACATAGTCCTACAAAATAATTTTAAGGAACAATGTAGTTCCTAATCAGCATAGAAAATTCTTTGAAAATATCCCTCTGCAATGACAGCATGCTATTTTTGCAGGCAGTCTATTCCATTGTTGGAAAGTTCTTCATAAATATTGAGTAAAATCCTGCCTCATTGTACTTGTTGTGTATTTGGTCCTGGTTAAACCTCTGCAGCCAAATGGGATAAGTTTACTTTGTCTTCAATATGAAAATTCCTCAGATTTTATTGCCTCAAGTGGAGCTGACAGACTCACCCTCTTGACCTAGCATGTATACCCTAGCTGATGTTCATGAAATTTAGAGCAAGGACTCATTTGGAGAATAAAAATTACATCCACAATTTTCTCCTTGAACTGCCCTCTCTCTATAGGGAATCACCTCTGGAGGTAATTATGACCACCATTCATTGGTTTAGCATGCCCCTCTTTCTATTTATGTAGTTTTACTGTGATATCCCCTGAAGGATTAGATAAGCTCCATATCTAGCCATTTGCTAAAGAAGTGCCTTTTTTTGTAAGTGATTAGAGTTGAGTATAGCAAGTACATCAAAATGAATTAATATGCTTCTGAAATGTGTCAGGAAATTTAATGTGGAAATAATTATCTTCACCTTACTAAGACTGAAAAGTTTATGTTTTGTTGTAGGTGTGAACTGTACTAATTTTCTCTGAACACCAGCAGATTTTTTTTTAGTAATAATACAACAAGGCAGTATATCAGAAACTGGGTATTCTTCCCAAATTGGTCAGGTATTCCTGCAAAGTTCTGTCAGAAAGGCATCAGCACATATAACAATGAGCATAGCTCTGCCTCTTTGACCTTTGATATTTTGCACAGAAATGTGTTTAGAGTTAATCATAGTTTAGCAAGGAGCTATGCATATTAGCTGAAAGTTCATCTTTGCCTGTTTTTTTTTCTTTCTGAAAATTTGATTGTGGTGATTTTCCTCTAGTATTTACATGTGCACTATAGAAAGTAAATGAATTTAATTGTTAGATGCATTTGATTAGATCTCAGATGAAGACAGGGTAATCAGTAAAATTATAAAATAGTAAAAAAAATATATAACTTTCCTCCCCAATTGATGGTTTTAATATTTGGAAAATCACTATTTTTTTTTGTTTGTTTTTCATTTCAGCAAAGGAAAAGCTATATTGCTAACTACCTCCCCAAATACTATCAACAAATATTCACTCAATGTATTCATCATGGTTTCTTATTTTGTTTTATACATAGGTATCTGCATGACATATGAAATAAGTCATGTGACTGAGGACCATCAGTGTTTATCTTGAACCTGAGTATAAGGTCTATATAGTGATTTTGTGGGACCATATATTTTTGTATATTTTATTGATTATGCTGTTAAGGTTGTGCCAATTTATTTTTCCTTTTCTCCCCTCCACCCAGTACCCCCTTCCCTCCTGCAATCCCACCCTTCTAAATTCATGTCCATGGGTCATGCATATAAGTTTTTTGGCTTCTGAGTTTCCTATATTATTTTTAACTTCCCCCTATCTTGTACCCACCAATTATGTTTTCTAATCCCTTGTACCATTTACCTATTTCTACCCCCTTCCCCCTCCCAGCTGATACCCCCCCCCCAACGATCTCCATACCTATGATACTTATCATATGCTGGTTTTTTTTTTTTGTTTGTTTTTTAAGGTTTTATTTATTATCTTTAGAGGAAGGGCAAGGGAGAGAGGCAGAGAGGGAGAGAGACATCAATGTATGGTTGCCTTTCACCTGCCTCCAGCTATGGACCTGGCTGGAGACCTGGCTTGCAACCTTGTTATGTGTCCTGGCTAGGAATTGAATCAGTGACCTTTGGGTTCGCAGGCTGGCACCTTATCCACTGTGCTACCAGCTATGGCTCTTCTAAGTATTCTTGATGGTGCCTTGGGGTAATCTATCCTGGGCTCTAGTGGAGGGAAGGCAGAGAGAAATGGGGATGTGTGAAGAGAGAGTGTGGTGGTGGCTTGGAGGAGAGAAGTGGGGAAGCAGTTGTGGAGATCCTGGTGCTGACTCATCACCCATCCTTACTTTTTTTTTTTTTTTTTTTAATGGGTGACTATACTTTCTGCCAGCCAGCCACAGCTGCTTTTACACCTTACTCTCAGTGCCACCAAACTGCATCCTCTCTGTCCTGATACCACTACTCCTACCTCTCTAGATGAATATTTCTTTATATCTTTGTTTTCTGGACTTCATGCAGCTTGGTTTTCTGGAATTTCTGGTTGTCTCTAGTTTTGAGGTAGTTTTATTATTTTTGGTTGTGGAGGAGAGGCAGAATGTCTACCTACACTTTCATCTTTGTTGGAAGTCTCTTGTAGGAACATAGATTTTTACAATAATCAGAAACAGATCTTTTGAATTTCCAGCCACATTATATCAGGAAAAAATACATTTATAGGATTAGAGTGCCTTTTCCAAAGTCACATAGCTGTTTTATGGGAAACACAGTGATAGAACTCTTTATGTGACCCTGTAGGTCACTGATTCAATTCCCAGTCAGGGCACATAACCAGGTTGCAAGCCAGGTCTCCAGCCAGGTTCTTAGCCAGAGGCAGGTGAAAGACAACCATACATTGATGTTTCTCTCCCTTTCTTCCTCCCCCACTGCCCTTCTCTCTAAAAAATAATGAATAAAATCTTTAAAAATACATTAAAATTATTTTATAGTGTTGTAAGGTGTGAGTGTAACAGAATATATTCAACCATTCATGTAGTGTTGCCTTATTCCATACATATGATAATGTTGCTGACCTACCATGCTTTTACTGCTACTTCAGATTCCGTGGCTTCAAAATGTCACTTATCTTACTGCTATTGCCCTAACTACCCAACTTATTCTAGCCTTTGCTTGTAGCCTGTCTTGCATTGCCCTCTAGTGATTCTTTTTGCATTTATGCCTTAGTTTTATAAATACATTGTAAGCTCCTTAAAGACATGCATGTATTTTGTCAATTATTAACCACAGGAAAAAACAAAGTGTATTCACAAAGCTAGTGTCAGTTTGATAATTTAGAAATTTTACAGCTGTGCGTCTAGAGTAAGGAAGGATAGAAGAATATTAGAGCCTTAAACTTTCTTTGTACTATTACTTCTGCCTGTCGTGTAATTCTTTTTTGAACCCAACTCAAAGTTTATCTTATAGAAAGATGCTTAGTTTTGTGCATTTTTGGTCCCTATTAAGTTGTGGCTTCCACCTAGACATTTGCTTTCTTCCCCTTTATTCTCTTGCCTAATCTTAGCCAGTATGATTAATTTATTGACAAAATAGAAAGACTTTAGGGGTTTTAAATAGGATCATTTAAAATCTCAGGTATCTCTGGAATTGCTGAGGAGGTATCTCTAATAAACTACTATCTGATCAACTATTATTAAACCTAAATATTGAGTATGTCTAGGATTAGAATTCTTAATATGCAACCCAACACAATAGTTCCTGCTGAGAACTAGGTGCACCTTTTTTACCTCTCTTGTTCTAGACTCCCTTATCATCCACCAAGGACAAATTTATTAAAGCTTGGGTAACACCTGTGCTTAAAACGTTTCAGTGGTTCTCCAGTATGTGCAGATTAAAGTACAAGTTGATTATTTGGGAACAAGGCCTCACATGATTTCTTCTCATCCTATCTACATATTGAATTTAACTTTCCACTACTCCTGATGATGATAATAATGATGGTAGTTGTAATTCTTATAATAATAATGACAATGATCATCATAAAAATAATTCTTTTTTTTAAATTTTATTGTTGTTGTATTACATCCATAACCTTTTTGCTCCCCTCTGTCCCCCTCCCCACCCACCCATTCCCCCCAAAGTCAATCCCACCTGTTGTGCATGTCCATGGTTCCTTTATACTAGGTTCTTGTCTAAGCTGCTCCCCTTCTTTGCCTCTGCCTCCCCCGTCCCGCCAACCCCATTCCCCCTGACCACTGAAGACCTATTCCTTGTATTCATATACTTGGTTCTGTTTTGCTTGTTGTTAGTTTTGCTCATTATTGTCCTGAAATGGGTGAGATCATATGACATTTGCCCTTCAATGACTGGCTAATTTCACTAAGCATAATACTCTCCAGTTCCATCCATGTTGTTGTAAAGGGTACAAGTTCCTTCTTTCTTTCTGCTATATAGAATTCCATTGTGTAAATGTACCAAAGTTTTTTGATCCAATCATCCACTGATGGGCACTTAGGCTGTTTCCAGCACTTGGCTATTGTAAACAGTGCTGTTATGAACATAGGTGTGCATAGGTTCTTATGAATTGGTGTTTCAGGATTCTTTGGGTAGAGTCCAAATAGTGGAATTGCTGGACCAAAAGGCAGTTCCATTTTTAGTTTTTTAAGGAAACCTTATACTGTTTTCCACAGTGGCTGCACCAGCCTACATTCCCACCAACAGTGTAGGAGGGTTCCCTTTGCCCCGCATACTCAACAACACTTGTTGTTTGTTGATTTGCTGATGATTGCCATTCTGAAAAGTGTGAAGTGGTATCTTAATGTAGTTTTAATTTGCATCTCTCTGATGACTAGCGATGTTGAGCATTCTTTCATATGCTTCTGGGCCCTTTGTATATCTTCCTGAGGGAGTTGTCTGTTCAGGTCCTTTGCCCATTTTTTTAATTGGGCTGTCTATCTCCCTGGTGTTGAATCGCATTAGATCTTTATATATTTTGGAGATCAGACCCTTGTCTGAGGTATCATTGGCAATTATGTTTTCCCATGCAGTTGGTTCACTTTGAATTTTGCTGATATTTTTTTTAGCTGAACAGAAACTTTTCAATTTGATATAGTCCCATTTGTTGATTCATTCTTTTATTTCCTTTGCCTTTGGTGAAGTATCAGTAAACATATTTTTGCCTAGGATATCCAAAAGTTTACTGCCTATATTTTTCTCCAGGACCTTTATGGTGGCACTGCTTATGTTTAAATCCTTTATCCATCTTGAGTTTATTTTGGTGTATGGTGTAAGTTGGTGGTCTAGTTTTATCTTTTTGTATGTTGCTGTCCAGTTCTCCCAACACCATTTGTTGAAGAGACTATTTTTACTCCATTGGATGTTCCTTCCCCCTTTGTCAAATATTAGTTGACCATAGAATCCTGGGTTAATTTCTGGGTTCTCTATTCTGTTCCATTGATCTATATGTCTATTCTTATGCCAGTACCATGCTATTTTGATGACAGGAGCCTTGTAGTATGGTTTGAAGTCCGGTATTGTGATTCCTCCTACCTTGTTCTTCTTTCTCAAGATTGTGGTGGCTATTCGTGGGCGTTTTTTGCTCCATATAAATTTTTGAAGTATTTTTTCTATTTCTGTGAAGTCGGTCATTGTTATTTTAATTGGGATTGCATTGAATATGTAGATTGCTTTGGGTAATATGGACATTTTGATTATGTTAATTCTTCCCATCTACGAACATGGTATATCCTTCCATTTATTTGTGTCTTCCTTGATTTCTTTCTTCATTGTTCTGTAGTTTTCTGAGTACAGGTCTTTGACCTCCTTAGTTAAGTTGATTCCTAGGTACTTTATTTTTCTTGTTGCTATGGTAAATGGGATTTGATTTTTCGCTTCCCTTTCTGTTGTTTCATTATTGGTATACAAAAATGCTTTTGATTTCTGGATATTGACTTTATACCCAGCTATTTTGCTAAATTTGCTTATTAGGTCGAGTAAGTTTTTGGTGGAGCCAATTGGGTTTTATATGTACAATATCATATCCTCTA